>CAUYLG010003883.1:0-76680 GCA_963573385.1 Cacajao melanocephalus
AATATTGGTTGGCTGCTTGTTTGTTATTTTCATCCCTTATTCCTTCCTGTCTCCATTGTTAAGCACAATTATTGGCATAAAAGAGGTTTTTAATACCCATTTTTAGACTGTATTCTAGCCTGGGCAATAGAACAAGAATCCCGTTCTCCCTCCCTCTTTCTCTTCCTCTTTCTTTCTCTCTTACATTATTTTTTTTCTTTCTTTCACTCTTTCTTTCTTCTTTTCTTTTTCTTTCAAAAAAAACTACAAAAAAATTAAAAAATTTAAAAAAACCCCACAAATGTACAGATATGATTACACCAAACTACAAAACTTCTGCATAACAATCAAAACATGAACAGATTGATGAAACAACCTATGGAGTGAGAAAAAAATATTTGCAAACCATACATCTGATAAAAAGTTAATATCTAAAATATATAAGGATTTCAAATAACTCACCAGCAATAAAAGAAAAAATACTCAATTAAAAATGAGTAAAGGCCCTGAATAGACATTTCTCAAAAGAAGAGATAGGAATGGCTACCAATATATGAAAAATGTTCAATATCATTAATCATAAGGGAAATTCAATTTTAATCCACAATGAACTAACACCTTTTAGAACAACTATTATCATAAAGACAGAAATGTTGCCAAAGAGATAGGGAAACGGAAACCATCGTGCACTGTTGAAAAGAACATAAATTTGTCCACCTATTCTAGAAAACAGTATGGAGGTTCCTCAAAAAACTAAAAACAGAACTACCATGTGATCCAGCAGTTGGACTGCTGGATCTATATCCAAAGGAAGTGCAATCAGTATATCAAAGGGATATCTGCATTCCTATGTTCATTGCAGTACTATTTACAATAGCCAAGACATGGAATCAATGTAAGTGCCTATCAATGAATGAATGAATGAAGAACATGTGCTCTCCATACACAATGGAGTACTCTTCCACCTTAGAAAAGAAGGGAATTCTATTCTTTGCAACAATATGTATGAACCTGGAGAACATTATGTGAAGTGAAATAAAAAGCTAGGCACAGAAACAGAAATATCACATGATCTCACTCATATATGAAATTTAAAAAAAGGAGAATTTATAAATACAGGGAATGGAATGGTTTCTGTCAGATTCTGGAATTGGGAACAGGGGAGACTGGGGAGAGTTTGGTAAAGGATACAAAATTTCAGTTAGACAAGTGAAGTAAATTAAAGGGATCTACCATACAGCAGAGTGATTATAGTTAATAACAATATTGTTATTTTATACTTGAATATCATTAAGACACTAGATTTTAAGTGTTCTCACTACACGCACAAAGATGTGGTGAGATAATGCTTATGTTAATTAGCTTAATTTAGCCATTTCACAATGCATATATTATTCAGAAGTGTATTAGTTTGTCTTCATACTGCAATAAAGAACTATCTGAGACTGAGTAATTTACGAACAAAAGAGAGTTAATTGACTCACAGTTCTACATGGCTGAGGAGGTCTCAGGAAACATACAATTGTGGCAGAAGGTGAAGGGGAAGGAAGGCACGTCTTACATGGTGGCAGGAGAAAGAGAATGTGCCACACTTTTAAACCATCATATCTCATGAGAACTCACTCACTATCATAAGAACATCACAGGGGATCCAGTCACCTCCAACCAGGTCACTCCCTCAATACATGGGGATTACAACTGGAGATGAGATTTGAGTGGGAACACAGAGCCAAACCATATCAAGATGTATACTATAAATATATACAATTTTATTTGTCAATTAAAAACATGTTCTCACTTAGAAGTGGAACAAAATGATGAGACTACATGGACACATAAAGGGGAACAACACACACTGGGGCCTTTGAGAGGGTGGAGGGTAGGAGGAGGGAGAGGATCTGGAAAAATAACTAATGGGTATTAGGCTTAATACCTCAGTCATGAAATAATCTGTAAAACAAACCGCCACGACACAAGTTAACCTATGTAATAAACCTGCACTTGTACTCCTGAACTTAACATAAAAGTTACAAAAAGAAAAAATAATAATTATTATTATCTGAGAGGACACAGAAAAGTAAAAACAACAACAACAAAAGTCCTGGGAACAGTTATCACATACAATTTTAAACTTGTGTTTATTGTTTACATTTATACAGCTGTTGGTAAACTCACATTCTTTTTTTAATATGGGTTCATTCACCTATACAGTTTTGGCCACAATATTTTTGTGGCTACAGTATTACACACATAATTACTACCAATAAATCTTCATAAGCATATCTTCTTAATAGGAAATATATGTCTCCTTGAAATAATTGTATTCTCAGATTGAAAGAGAAATGACAAAAAAAAAAGGGAAAGGGAAAATATAGAGAATAAGAGAGGATATAAGTGAAGGACTGAGGGAGAAACTATAGTGACTGAGCTGATGTTTTGTTTGTATGTTGGTTGTATGAAGCCAAACATAGAGGTAGGCAAAGAGTGGCTTAGTAATAAGCACTTATTGCACTCCATTTGAAAGTGAAAAATAGTCAAATGCCCATCTGATAAGCAAAGACTTGGGGCTAGAATTTGTCAAAATGTAAACAAAATTACATGGTTAAAGATATTTTTGAGTTAGAGGGAAAATAATAATCCTTAGACATAAAAGCCTAGCATCCCAGTGCACTTTCCATGTGGAGTGAAAGAAGTGTCCTAGTGCATGTAACCCTGAAGAAATTGTCTGTGTAAAAAAAAATAATAATAAATTGTAAAAAGGCACATTATTGGAATATTGCAGATATAATTCATTACAAATATAGGTTAAAGGTTAAAGTATTATTTCATTTGTATCTCTTTCAATTTATTTGGAACAGGCTATTTTTGGTTAATTGATTTTCACATATCTTTGACTCATGTTCACCTCCTAATGTTACCTTACTTTTTTATTACTTATTTGTGTGTCAATAGTCTATGTTGCCACCTGAAGCATAGTTTATATTATGGTATTACTTTTAATTTCTATTTGAGGTATAAATATTCCAATCTTACTATGTCTGTCTTTCCTTGAATTATTAACACATTTCTAATTTTTCTGTATCAAATTACCTTTCCTCATTAAGATTGCTTGGAATCAAATAGAGCAAAGCAAATCTTCCAAAGTTATAAGCTTGCTTGAAATCCAAAATATGTAAGAAGTTTTAAAAGAAAATATGTTGTTCAACATTTAATATAATATGCCAAAAATATGTAAATATTTTCGATAATTTTAAAATGGTTTTGATTGCTGTAAAATGTCTGAAATTTTATGAGTTTTGGCTGCATTATATCTCATATTTCTGAATTCTTTGAATATTAAACTATGATGAAAGTGACACAAAGAGATACAGAAATACACTCAGAAACAACTAAAGGACAAAATGAAGGAAAAAATTATTTTCTCTGCAGAAATTAAATGCACACAGGCAGAATTAAAAAGTTAATAAAATTGAGTAGAAACATTATTTCTATATCTGTGATCTGTAGATACTGGCAAAGGAATAAAGCAAAACATTTCCTCAAATACTAATAGGTACGTAACATTTTCTACATTACTTGCAAATTGGAAACTCTAAGGAATGTGAACACTATATGTCATCATTCAGGAAACAAAATAACTTAGCTATAAGTAACTTCATATACATTATTAACTATACTAAACGCACAATGTCCATGGGTAGACACATTGTGAATTATGTCAGTGACCATGTTTTCTATGATTTGACTGTGTGAAGAAAATTTTGTTTCCTTATCATCTATGAGCACAGAAAATTATATAACTGTATCTGATTTTGTGAGTCTATACTTGGGGCAGTGCCGATGGTCATCATAGACTCACAAAATCTAGAAGACTCTCTTTTCATAAACTAGGAAGACTCTGAGGGATCTCTATTACAGCATCATTCACAAAACGATTGTGATAACAGGTTTACTGGTTTATTTATTTTCTGAAAAGCCTATGAAAACTGGGACCCTGTCCCATTTCTTTTCAAACCTTTACACTTGCACAATACCTGCTGAATTAGGCACTAGTAAATAATTACTAGATAAAAATATGAATTAAATCTATCTACCTGAAATATATCATTTAATTTTAGAACTAAACTGAACATGATATTCTTGTCCTCTATCTCTAGATACATGTTTTAAACATCTGGAAGAAGACACACTGTATGAGTAAGTTACTGTCTATTCAGGTTTAAACTCTATTTCTCGACATAATGTATCTTGTTACCATCCTGCTAAGAATAAACCAATAACCACTTGAGCCTAAGTGAGTATCTGGAGAATAGAAGTGGTAGTTTCTTCCAGTAATTATCTAATATTATATTGGCAATTCATTGCATAAGCAAGTGTAACATCCTAATTAATATTCTGGTAAAATATAAGTTAACATTTCTAGACATATATACTAACACAGTCATAGTATCATGAGTAAGCAAGTTCTAGAGTATAGGTCATTGTACCTGGAGATATTTTCAAAATTGGATTAATCCAAAGGTAGACTTAATGTTGTAAGCTGATTTAGACATAAAAGATGACAGGCTCATTGAGCTGTCTTGCATATCCTACCCTTGGAAAACCCTGGTCCTTAACCTTTGGTATATTACACACATTGGACTCAGTCATTCTGAATTATTGAAGATCTTATAAATCATGATCCAAAAGATGTGGTGAGGAATTTTCTGCTATGTCTAAGTGAGGAGGTCAGCAAATCCTTTCCACAGAAAACCATAAAGATAACCAAAATTTACAAAAAATATCCATTTTAGCATGCTGGATATCAACCAAAGGCCTGCAAATGATGTGACAAGCATTTATTATTAAAAATTGCTGAACTTCAGATAAGAGCTGTAGAAGTAAACATTCTTGTTGGGTCTATTTCTTCTTGATCCCTTCCCTTTCCAGCTCAGTCAGCACAGAGACTCTGCCAGGACAGGGAAAAGGGCAAGGATAGGCAAGGTTCTTTTCCACAGCCAGGAAGGGATCGCTCAATTTGTATAGGTTTTTAGTCTAGTTTCACACTGCTGTAAAGAACTATGTGAGAATGAGTAAAGAAATTTAATTGACTCACAGTTCTGCAAGACTGGGAAGGCCTCAGGAAACTTATAATCATGGCAGAAGTTGAAGGGTAAACAAAGCAGGTCTTTCATAGTGGCGAGTTTCATAGTGGCGCGTGCGTGAGAGAGAGAGAGAGAGAGGAAGTGCCACGTTTTTAAACCATTAGATCTCATGAGAACTCTCTCACTATAATGATAACAGCATGAGAGACACTGGCTCCATGATCCAATCACCTCAAACTGGGTACCTCCCTGGACATGTGGGGATTACAATTTGTGATGAGATTTGGGTGGGGATACACAGCCAAATCATACCCACATCCAGTGGTATTGTTGATGGAAGAGACAATATTTCTGGCAAACGTCAGGGAAAGCCAATGATTCTTATAGCTTAAGGATGCTATCTGTGTTGGAGAAGGCATAATGCTGGCAAAGGCAATATGTATGCATGGAAGATATGCTAAGATGCATATTTTGATCTCTAGACAAACCACCAAAATGTAACTAAGAAATATAGTACAAAACATCAACAGAGAACTTTTAGAAGTATGCTAAAAATAATTATGTAACATAAATGAAGGCAGTAAATAAGACATGGAAAAAAATGGAGAAAGCATATATAAAAAAGCAAATAGCAAAATGCCAAATGGAAATCCATCACTAATCACCTTATGTATGAAACTTCTAATTATTGTCTTTAAAAGGCAGAGATTATCAGACAGATTAGAAAAGTTAAATCCAACTACATACTGTCTAAAAAAGAAAAGACACCCACTAGATTTAAAACCACAAATGGGTTAAAAGTGAAAAGGTGAAAGAATATATACCAAGCAAAGGGAACAAATAAGGGAGCTGAAGTAGTTTTTCAATGACGGTCAAAATAGACAAAATATTACCATACATAGACTTATACTATACAAAGGTCACCATATTATCAAGAAAAAAAAAAGAATGGTAGTTCATGGAAATTAAAGATTCAATTTATTAGAAGATATAATAATTATACAACCATATACACCTAACAAATTCTCAAATAACTTGGAACAAAAATGATGGAATGGAAAGATAAAAGAAATGTTTCAATAATAATCATTTAAATACTTCACTCTGTAACTGACAAAACAATTAGAAGTATAATTAGCAAGAAGTTTAGAAAGTCATGATCATTGAAGTTGGTCTAATTGACATATATAGGATAAATCACCCAATAACTGCAGAATCTACATTCTTTTCACAACTCATGAAACATTCTCCAAAATACGTCATATGTTATTCTATACAAAAGTCTCAATAAATTTCAAATGATTTAAGTTATACAAAACATGTTCTCTAATAAAAGTTGAGTTAAACAATAGAAAGGAATGTGCAAAATCTTCAAATATTGGTAAATTAAACAAAATGCTTCTAAATAACTCATAGCAAAGAAAACAGCACAAGGGATTTCAGAAAACACTTTGAATTGAATAAAAAGACAAGTGACATACCAATATTTGTGGAGTATTTATAGCTTTTGTATTTAAAGTCACTTCATCAGGGAAGAAGAAAGATCTTAAAACAATAATTTAAGCTCACAGCTTATGAAACTAGAAAGAAAGCAAAGCAAACAAAAACCAAGCAAAGGGAAGAAAATAATAAAAATTTAAAAGAAACAAAATCAAATAGAACTGAGAAAACAACAGAAAAAGTTATGAAAACCAAGTTTGTTCTCTGAAAAGATTAAGAAAACTTACTGACTCATACCTAAACCAACTGGAACAATATAGAGAAAGCTGAATTATCAAAATCAAAGAGAAGACCCCACAAAAGAATATGTAGTAATTAAAACATTAAGAATTTATATGAGGATATAGTTGTGAAAATTAAAAATAATAAAATAGACAGCTTCGATAAAATGGAAAAATTTCTAGAAGGGAACGCATTTGAAGACGAATTCAAGAAGAAATAGAAAGCACAAATACACTATATAAAACATTCAGAAATTGAATTAGTCATTAAAAATCTGCCCACAAAGAAAAGCATAGATATTTTAGTTGGCGCATTCTATTTAATATTTAAAGAATAAGTAACACTAAACCACTAAAACACTTTTAGTAAGTAAAGGAGTGAACATTTCTCAAATAGTTCTTTATAAGAGGTCAGTATTACCCTGATACTACAACCATACAATTATGTTGCAAGAATATAAAACTACAGTTCAAAGCCCCTCATTAATACTACCTCAAAAATCCTAATAAAATATTGGTACAATTTTTTCAGCAACCTATAAAAGAGATTATGCACCGTCAGCAAGTTGGATGCCAAATCAGTTTAATATCTCAAAATTATTTAATATAATATTATATTAACATTATAAGGACAAAAGTTAAATTTGACAATATTCAAAATCTGCTTATGACTAAACAGCAGAGATGTCAAAAGCAAACACAACCCTCCTAACAAGTTAAGAGTAGAGGGAACATCTTCCACTTCATAAAGGACATTTGTGAAAAACCCACAGTTAACATCATACTTCATTGTGAAAATGCTGATTTCTCTACCTGTAGTAACAGAAACAGGAAAGACCTTTTTCCATCAGTGTGATCTAACATTCTTTTCTTGAGATTTTAGACAGAAAAATAAGGAAGAAAAGAATAAAAAAAGAGCAGAGAGAAAAGAAGTAAAATTCATGTGCAAATGACATCATCTTTTACATAATTTCAAAAAATTAAAGAAGACAAGAATTTGATAGAATATAATATGGATTTGCAAAAGTTAGGCATATTTGTACACATTTAATTTTATATTCAAAGCAATTCAAAAATAATATTAAGAAAATAATGTCATTTATAATAGAATAAAAAATAAAATGATTAGGAATAAAAACTAAAGAAGTACAAGGCTCACAAGGTTTAAAAAGAAAACATTGCTGAGAGAAATTAAAGTTCTAAATAAAAATTCATGGGTTGGAAGATATGATAGTTTCAAGTTGGTATTTTTTCCCCAAAATGATCTAAAAAATTGCAATTCTTATCAAAGTACCAGCAGTTTTTAAAAAATAAAAATTAATAAAATGATCTTAAAGTCTTATGGAAATGTAAGGTACATAAAAAGCCAAAATTATTTTTAAAATGGAACAAATGCCAAGTTAACTATTTTTTTCAAAACCCTTATGAAGTCAGAGTAATCAAACAATTCGATACTGGGGCAAAAGTTGGTATATACAAAATAAAATTAAATTAATAATTTAGAAATAAACCTTTATGGCTGCATAGTATTCCATGGTGTGAGAACACACGGACACAGGGAAGGGAACATCACACACCAGGGTTTGTTGGGGGATTGGGGAGGTAAGAGAGGGAGAGCAGTGGGTGAGGGGATTGGAGAGGTCTAACATTAGGAGAAATACCTAATGCAGATGATTGGGGGAATGGATAGAGCAAACCACCATGGCACGTGTATACCTATGTAACAAACCTGTATGTTCTGCACATGTGCCCCAGAACTTAAAGATTATAATAAAGAAAAAATAAACCTTTATATTTATGATGACCTAATTTTTAACAAATGTGCCAAGACAATTCCATGGGGAAAGGACAGGCAGTATTACTTTTCTCCAAATGGAATTAGGATAATTGAGTATCCAAAAAAAGAAATAAAGAAAAAGAAAACAGAAATAAAACCCCTGAGATTTTAACCTTATACCATATGAAATATTAACACAGAATAGACCACAGATCAAAATGAATTCCATGTGCTAAAACAATAAAATGTCTAGAATGAAACATACATCTAAATTATAGTCTAGGAGTTTTGTACTTCTATATTTGATAAGGAACATGAATGCAGGATATTATTGAACTCTTTTATGGTAATAAGAAAAATGTAATGCAATTTTACAAATAGGTAAAACCATTTATTAGAGATTTTATTAAAGAAGATATGCAAATGACATTAATACATATAAAGATGCTCAACTCATCAGTGATTATGGAAACACAAATTGAAACCTCTGCAAAACCTTATTTTACCTGAAATAGAGTGACCATAATAAAATGACAGAAAATATTAAATATTGGCAAACATGCAGGGAAATTGGAATCTAGACATTGCTGGTAATGAAAACTTGTTGCAACCATTCTGAAGAATAATTTGTTAGATTTTTTAAATGTCAAGTATCAACAGAAGGCCTAGCAATTTTGCTCTTATGATCAATGAGAAATAAAAGTACATACACACACAAATACCTGCATGCAAATATTTATAGCAGCAATATAAGTATTTCATAATAGCCATAACCTGGCAGTTACCTAGTAAATGAAAAAACAGTTATCTAGTAACATCATCATGTAATGGACTACTATTCACCAATGGAAAGGAGCTGACTAGTGATATGTGGTACAAAATAGGTGAATTCAAAAATATTAAGCTAAAAGAAAAGGGCCGGACAATAGATCACATACTGTGTAACTCCTTTTATACCAAATATCCATTAAATGCAAAATATAGAGCTAGAAACAGATCAGTCATTCTGTAGAGTGGGATGTGGCAGTGGGAATTAACTAAAAATTAGTTTAAAGCAAATTTTTGATGGAATGTTCTAAAACTGAATTGCGGTGATAGTTGCAGAACTCTAGAAATTTTCTAAAATATATTGACTACATATACAGAAGGTGAATTATAAAGTATGTGAAATTACATGGTATGTAAAACATAAAGCTGTTATTTGAAGTTCCTCCTGTACTCTAGGATAAGAAAGGTAAGACATGATATGTATGTGATGTGATCAACTAAATCAAGAGAAGTATGGAGAATTAGTTGCCAAAATTTGGACATTCTTACTATGCTATCATCTACTGAACCCAATATCAACATTTTAAATATAATTGAAACAATGATGGCACTTTGTTTTATAAGGTGTATAGATGAGCAGAAGACCTTTTCAACTTAAATCTATAGGTTATTGTTACCTATTGATCTGTATTAATTTGAGTTTCTTGGTTTGGATAGAATTTTAACTTCTTTTCAAAATCGCAGAGCTGCTATTATTTCTTGATTTCAATTCTCTTTTCTTATCGACACCAGTAGAACAAAAATTCAATACCCAATATGTATTTTTACAACTGTTACTTCTGTTTCTATTAGTCCTAGCTCAATTTTCCAGGTACAAAACACTCCTGTTATGCTTAACAGCTGTAATATTGTAGTCTTCCATCCTTTAGTTATTTTTTCATTCAATACATTCTCCACTCCATGTTTGGAATACTCTGTAAAATGCTAATTTGCTTACACATGTGACAAATAAAAACTCCCCTATGGCTTTTCATTGCAATCATTATACATTCCAAGTTTCTTAATACAGATGATATGCTATCTATGCCTACTTGCATCAGACTCTACCTGACATCCTGTATGCGAGCCAAGCTGAAATCAGAATATGCTATCTGCATCTTTACCCCGGGTCATTATTTATGTTATTTGCTCTTTCTGAAACATCCACTTCTATATCATTCAACATTTCTGCCCCTCTCCTGGCTGCCTTTACCTGCTTAATTTCTAACCATCCTTTTAGACTTAACTCAGCTATCATTTCCTCTGGAATGCCTTTCTTGAAGTCCTTCTGAATAGAAAATCCTGCTTTGTACTTCCACTATCTTACTAACTTGTGGGACAATTACAGATCTCCAAAGCATTGCAGATAACAGATGTTGAATAATTATTTAAAGAAAGAATGAATTAATGAATTAATGAAACATTGAATATAGTGTTAATATTTCAGTTGAGCAGTTTAATGTTAAGCCCTGTAAAACTTGGCATATTGGTTAAAGTATGTGCACATTTTCCAGCTCAGACCAACTTTCTGTGATTAAAACCATAAATTAAAGAAGCAACTTGCTGACACTTTGTCAGCATTCAATCAACTTCCCCCAGTGATTATCTAATTTTCTTCTCAAATAAATTTTCTCCTTCAACACTCCCTCAGGAAATAGATTGTGTAAACAGATGAACCTTGAACTGAATTCTGTAGGTCATTTATGCTATTTTAATATGAAAAATTAATTTCAGACTTTAAAAATTTACATTCTTGCTGTATTTGTATTTACGTCTCTCTACTTGTAAATGAAATAACCTCCTCAACCTAATTTTGTCATTGGCAGATTAAATATTTGTCATAATGTTATCTATCAATAATTTACTTTCATATTGCAAATAATAGGAATTGGTATATGAGTGTATTCTTCATTGCTAATAAATATGTCCTGGATGGACAAGCTATCAATGACTTTATAAGCACAAGGATAAATTATTAGCTTAGTATGTTTTAATTCTTATACCTAGGTTATTTAAGAGCTCTGGAGTGAACTTATCATCTAATAAAGGCAGTAGACTGACTTCTTATTAGTAACTTATTCTATGTGGAAAATGATAAAAGGTATTGTAATCACACAGCACTAAATCTTAGGTATTAATATAAAAACTATACATGCCATATTAAACTCTGAGAATGACATGTATGCCTATAAGTAGGGACTTAATAGTAGACTGCACCTGAGTACATATTTTCAATTATAACATTTTTATTTTACTTTCTGTTTATTTGGTGATGGTAGCTGTTTCCCCCAGTAAATAAAATAATTCTGAAATGGCACAGTAACAGTGTTACTAGTGTCCAGAAGACCAAGAGATTTAAATGGTAATTTGATATATTCTATTATATGTATACTATATATTTATCAGTGAGAATATGGTAAAGTAATCTCTTAAATAGTAATTAAGGCTTACAGAATCCATCTAAATCAATTGAGGCACACTCTGCTAAATTTAATAGATGCTGAGTGACGAATAGGTGGTGAAGATGACTGTGGCTAGAAATTGTGTCACCTCAAAATCCATATGTTGAAGTCTTAATCCCCAGTATGCATGCCTAGCAACTTTACATTTTAAAATATTTACCCTTATAATTTTATTTCTAGAATATGCTTTGGCTGCATAGAAATAGATTACAAATCTTATATTTTGCTGAAAATTATTATATATTTACTACTATGGAATCATCATAATTGCATGTGATTTATTTGTGTTTATTAATCTTTGCTCAGTTATATGAAAGGCTCCTGGTTATATAAATATATTTCTCCTCTTTAAAAATAACTATTAAATTTAAATTATGTGTGAAAACACAACAAAATTGTAAGCCAATCAAAATCGATGCTATGATATACAAAAATGCAAAAGTGTGTGTTTCATTAACATTTGTAAAAAGTTGTAATCGCTGCAGATACTCTTCCCCATTTTTCTTATTCTTTTTCATCATTTAGAGCTAAATACAGAATTACGCATTTTTTTTTTAAATTTCAATAGAAATTTTGGGAACAGGTGGTATTTGGTTACATGAATAAGTTTTTTAGTGATGATTTCTGAGATTTTGGTGCACCCATCACCCAAGCAGTGTACATTCTACCCAATGAGGATTATACTTATTGAGTAAATGAAATGTCAGTAATTAAAATAGACTGGATGAATATATTAAGACAGACTTGGAACTAGTATATATTTATAATTTGATCTATTTTAAATACCTTTGTTTAATTTCATTTTCATGTATGTCATTAATATTACACAATTTTTTTAATAGTTTGGAAATGCAGAAAGAAAGTTAATATTCTGAATTATTTCATATTAATACTCTTAGTAGCATATGCAGATATCAAATATATTTTTTTAATCAATGATCACAACTTTATGAAGTAAAAGCCATCCAGAGAAATTAAACGACTTGATTCCCAAACCTAGAAGTGCAGAAGATAAACATAACCTGAGTTTCTCTAAGTCAAGCTTTCACCTCCCTTTATGTCCCATTTCATCTTCACATATAAAAGTGTTTATGTGGCAAATCAGAAGGCGGAATGAAGGCAGGTATATCTAGTGGTCTCATCATAGCATGCACAATATTGGCAAAGCAGTTCTGGGTAGCTTTCAGGGTTTCATTTTATGTACCATTGTACACAGAAATATTCTCAAGCTACAATGGAGAGATTTTAATAAAAACGCAAATAAATAAAACATTGATCTAAGGAAAAGACAGCATATTCCAGCTGTGTGCCACAATTCACTGCTTTCCTGATCAAGTTGTTGTATCCTTATAATTATTTAGTAAACCTGTTTTGAACATGATTGTATCTTATGGTGATGCAAAGTTCTCATACATTACAGAACAGGTACATGACTAGAGAGATTCACGGAAATGTTTATAGCTATCATTATCTGATGACTGACATAATCAGAGTTGCTCCAGGATATCTGCAGAAGTATTATGGATGCTTATCTCAAAATATCACTGCCTATTCAATTTTTTTAATTCTCCCACGCAAAGTTAATTAATAATTATTTCCTATTGCAAACCACTACAGTACTTTGCATATATCTCTCTTACAACCTGTGAGCTTTTAGGGGACTCAGCTTTATTTCTCTCCCAATCCTACCTAATTCTGTCCTTAAATAAGTAGGAGTTCATTCTCTGAATTAGGAAGTACCATAGTTAGACTTTCAGATGGTCCTCCGAAATACTTTTTTTGTCTAGAAAAGAAAAGGTTTCAGGCTATCTTCAACTGAGAATAGTCGATGAGCACCCCTCTCTCTCCTTTGCTGTCCTGTCTTTCCATATTCCTAGACACTTCCTTCCATAAGTCCTAAGAATTTTGAAAGGCTGAGGCTGGTGCTCTACACCTCTGCCCTAAAGTTTCAGGGCAGCAACTGAAGACCAGCACTATTAAAGGCAAGAAGCAAATCTTCCTTGATCTCTTGTTTTGTTTGTATTTTCTTTCTGTATGGTTTGCTTTTCCTCTGTCGGTTTCTTTGTAACCATCACTGCATTGAAATAAAAGACACTAAAATCCAATTGCATGATTTTAAAACAGTTAGCGAAATAAGACATTCTGGCCTGCTTTGTTTCTTGGCCCTCATCTGACCACTGTCTTTAAAGAGGGATGTTCTTTGTATGTTCCAGTGTCAGTCACCATGAACTGATCTTAAGATTTTAATCAAAAAAGCTCAAGTATAAACAATTATTTTTTAAGATGGAGTTTCACTCTTGTTGTCCAGGCTGGAGTGCAATGGTGCGATCTCAGCTCACTGCAACCTCTGCTTCTCAGGTTCAAGTGATTCTCCTGACTCAGCCTCCCAAGCAGCTGGGATTACAGGTGCCCGCCACCATGCCAGGATAATTTTTTTGCATTTTGATCTTGAACTCCTGACCTCAGGGGATCTGCCTGCATTGGCCTCCCAAAGTGCTGAGATTACAGGCATGAGCCACCATGTCCAGCCAACTATTTGTTTTCTTGATCATGTCTTTTGTGTGTGTGTGTGTGTGTGCGCACTATAAAGGATAGAATTCATAAATTTAGAAATCCATATTTTAGGATCTATTTTTTCACACTTCAAATATGCCATTATGAGGTGTATTATGATTATTTGTACACATATTTGCCTTCTCCAGAAACTAAACTCCTGGAAGCTGTGTTGTCTACATTCTTCTCCCAGAAACCTATATGTCTGGTTAGTAGTTGACTCTTGCTAAGTGAAAGCTCTAAAGCCTGACTGAACTCCTGAATAAACAAATAAATGGATAGGATGATAACCTGACTAGTCTAATATCAGCACTTAGGTTGTTCTCTGTAGGTGCTGAAGGAACTTAGAGAGTGTCTACAACGTCATTGTAATTGTATATACGTGCTACACTTTGGAGATTACTGCTAAATAAAGATCAAGTTAGTGTTTGTATTTCCCCAGAGAAAACAGAGAATTGAATCTCAAAGACAAGTTGTTGCCTTGGAGGTAGAAGAGGATTTTAGTCTGCAAAGAGAAGACAAAGAGTAAGAAATGTAATCTTTTACCCAATCTCTAAGCTAAATCATTTTACCGTTTTAGACATATTTCTCATAGTCTTCACAGAGGGAAAAGGGAAAAACTAACTCTTATCATTGGTGCCTGTTCCCCTGGCAGTCTCTGTATTAAAGATGCTGGACTGCAGATCCTCACTGCTGCAGGAAAATATTAACCTCATTCTCTCCAAACACAGCATGAGGCCTAGAAAATGTCCTTCTTCATTTTGGAACCTAAGGTTGTGTACAGAACAGTCTTACAATGACAGTGTTTAGACTGTAGGTAATCATGAAAATGGGGTAAGTCTTATGAGGGGGCTGTGGAGCTGATTTTTAAAATGACATTTGCCTATAAAATTTTGAAGATGCATCATATTTTCAGGAAAGGTCTAATGCACTTCTTGAGTCATGAAATTTTGGTGTCACATTTGGCTTGTAGGTTGCATAAATGAAACATAGGTTGGCAATTATCTCTAACCTTTTTCTAGTTTTTTTTCACATTTAGGTGTACAAAAGCATTCTAAGTAGTACTGACATTTTTAAACTCAAAATATCATAAAGTTAGGTAATCTATTTTAAATGCTAATGATAACAACTTCATGTGTTTCATTATTTAAATTATCATTCCAAGATATTATTTTAAAATGAAGAACATGTAATATTTTAAATACCTATAAATACTTTATAAATGTAATTAACTAACATTAATTTATATAATAATCCCTAAAATCAAATGGTAGTTGCTATTTAGAATAATTTCTCTACTTCCATGTTATTATAAAGAATGAATATTAATGATCAAAACCCATCCTTCAACCCCCAAGGAAACATGGCACTAGAAGAATAGAATTTAATCATAATTTTGCTTTAGTGCAAGTGTCTCATTCTCAGAACACAATCCTGCAGGCTGCAATGACATGATTCCTCTTCTCAACCTTCCTTAATTTTATGTCTCAGTGTGTATTGCCCCTACTTATTTTTTTTAATTTTTTTTTCTATTCGTCTTTGGAAAACTGAAAGCGTTGATATTCACTATTTCACTGTCACCTAGATCTGAGAGACTTTACTGCATCCAAAAACTCCTCTCATTTATTTTTCTTTTGTTGATATATTGCCCAAATCAGAATAGAGAGAGAGAAGGCAGAGTCAACCTCGGGAGCATTTGACAAGTGGCATTGAAAATCTACTGCTTGACAATATTGATTCTTCCTATCCATGAGCATGGAATGTTTTTCCATTTGTTTGTGTCATCACTGATTTCTTTAAGCAATGTTGTGTGGTTCACAAGGTACAGATAATTCATCTTCCTGGTTAGATGTATTGCTAGGTACCTTATTTTTTGTGGCTATTGTGAATGGGATTGAGTTCTTGATTTGGCTATCAGCTCAGATGTTGTTGCTGTACAGGAATCTACTAATTTTTGTACAATCATTTTGTATCCTGAAAGTTTGCTGAAATTGTTTATCAGATGAGAGAGCTTTTGGGTAGAAACTATGGGGTTTTGCAGGTATAGAAGCATATCATCTGCCAAAAGAGACAGTTTGACTTCCTCTCTTCCTATTTAGATGTCTTTTATTTCTTTTTCTTGCTTGTTCTACCCAGTGCTTCCAGTTTTATGTTGAGTAGGAGTGGTGAAAGAGGGCATCTTTGTCTTTTGCTTGTTTTCAAGGTGAATGCTTCAAGCTTTAGCCCATCCAATATGGATGTTGACTGTGGGTTTGTCATTGATGGTACTTATTATTTTGAAGTAAGTTCTGTCAGTGCCTAGTTTTTTGAGGGTATTGAACTGAAGGGATGTCTAATTTTTTCAAAAGCCTTTTCTATGTCTATTGAGAAAATCATGTGGTTTTTGTTTTTAGTTCTGCTTACATGATGAATCACATTATTGATTTGCATATGTTGAACCCATGAGGCATATCAGGAATAACACCTACTTGATCATGGTGGATTAGCTTTTTCATGTGCTGCTGAATTTGGTTTTTCAGTATTTTGTTGAGGATTTTTGCATTTATGTTCGTCAAGAATATTGGCCTGAGGTTTTCTTTTGTTGTTGTTGTTGTTGTGTCTCTGCCTCATTTTGGTATTGGCATGATGCTGGCCTCATAGAATGAGTTAGGAGAGAGTCCATCCTCTTAAATCTTTTGGAATAATTTTAGTAAGAATGGCGCCAATTCTTCTTTATACATCTGATAGAATTTGGCTGTGAATCCATCTGTTTCTGGGCTTTTTTTGTTGGTAGGCTTCTTTTTTAATTACTGAATCAGTTTTGGAATCTGTTATTGGTCTGTTCAGGGATTCAATTGCTTCCTGGTTTAGTCTTGCGAGAGTGTATGTGTCCAGGAATTTATCCATTTCTTCTGTTTTTCTAGTTTGTTTATAGAGGTGTTCATTGCAATGTCTAAGGGTTTTGTTGTTGTTGTTGTTGTTATTGTTTTTGTTTTTTTCCCTGTGGGGTCAATGGCAATTTCCCCTTTGGTATTTCAGATTGTGTTTATTTGGATTTTCTCTCTTCTGTTGTTTTTCTAGGTAGTGATCTACCTTGCTTTTTTCAGAAAACAAACTTCTGGATTCATTTATTTTTGTATGGTTTTTCACATCTTATTTTGCTTCAGTTCAGCTCTGATTTTGATTATTTCTTTTTTTCTGCTAGGCTTGAGGTTTATTTGCTATTGTTTCTCTAGTTCCTCTGGTTATGATGTTAGATTGTTAATTTAATATCTTCCTAACTTTTTGATGTGGACATTTAGTTTTACAAACTTCCTTCTTACTACTGCCTTAGCTATATCTAAGATACTCTAATGAACCGTATATTTGCTCTCATTAGTTTCAAAAATTTTGTTGATTTCTGCCTTAGTTTTATTATTTGCCCAAAAGTAATTCAGGAGCAGGTTGTTTAATTGCACACAATTGTCTGACTTTCAGTGATTTTCATGGTGTCGATATATATCGATATATATTTCTATTGTTCTGTGGTCCAAGGCTGTAGTTGGTATGATTTCAGGTTTTTTGTTAATTTCCTGAGGTTTTTTTTTTTTTTTTTGTCTGATGGTTTGCGTGCTTTTAGAGTACATATCATGTGCAGTTGAGAAGAATGTATACTCTGCTGTTTTTGAATGGAGACTTCTGTAGATGTCTATTAGGTCCATTTGGTCATGTTGATTTCACATCCTGAATACCTTCAATTTACAGATTCAATGCTGTTCTTATTAGCTACTAAGGACATTATTCATCAAATTAGAAAAAACTATTTTAAACATTACTATGGAACCACAGAGGAACCCAAATAGCCAAGGTAATCCTAAGCAAAAAGCATAAAGCTAGAGGCATCAATTTACCCAACTTTAAACTTCATTACAAGGATACAGTAACCAAGACAGCATGCTACTGGTACAAGAACAGACACATGTACCAAAGAAAGAGAATAGGGATCTCAGAAATAAGGCTACACAGCTGTAACCGTCTGATCCTTAACAAAGGTGACAAAAACAAGTGAAGGGGAAATGACTCCCTATTCAATAAATGGCTATAGAATAAAACTGGATAGTCATGTGCAGAAGACTGAAACTGAATCTCTTACATTCATTATATACAAAAATCAACTGAAGAGGTACTAAAGATTTAAATGTAAAACATAAAACTATAAAAATCCTACAACAAAACCTAGGAAATACCATTCTGAACATAGGTCCTGGCAAAGACTTTATGACAAAGACTCAAAAAGCAATTGCAAAAAAACAAAAAACTAACAAATGAAACCTAATTCTCTAAAGAGCTTCTGCACAGCAAAAGAATCATTCAATCTATAGAGTATACCAATAATCTACTGAATCTGAGAAAATATTTGCAAACTGTGTATCCAACAAGGGCTTAATATTTAGAATCCATAAGGAACATAAACAGATATGTAAGCAAAAACAACCCCATTAAAAAGTGAGCAAAGGACATGAATAGACACTTTTCAAAGAAAATATACACGTGACCAACAAGCATATGAAAAAAAACTCAAAATCACTAACTATTAGAGAAACAGAAATCAAAACCACAATGGGATACCATCTCACACCAGTCAGAACAGCTATTACTAGAAAGACCAATAATGACAGACACTGGTAAGATTATGGAACAAAGGGAATGTTTATACACTGATGGTGGAAGTTCAAGTAGTTTAAGATTTACATTTAAAAATTTTACATGTAAATTTTAAATATAAATCAGTGTGGCAGGTCTTCAAACAAATTAAAATAGAATTACTATTTGACCTAGAAATTTCAGTATTGGATATGTAGTCAATGGAATACACATTATCCTAACATAAAGACAAATGGTGCATATGTTCATTGAAGTACTCTTCACAATAGCAAAGGCATGGAATCAGCCTAAATGTCCATCTAGATAAAGAAAATATGGCATGTATACATCATGGAATACGATGGAGCCATAAAAAATGAATGAGATAATGTCCTTTGCAGCAACATGGATGCAGCTGGAGGCCATTATTCTAAGCAAATTAATGTAGTAACAGAAAACCAAGTACGGCATATTCTCACTTAAAAGTAGGAGCTAAATAATGAGGACACATAAACATGAAGAATGGAAGAAGAGATAATGAGGTCTTCTTGAGGAACGAGGATAAGAGGAGGAGGATGAGGATTAAAAAAACTTACAAATTGGTTACTATGTTTATTACCTGAATAACAAAATAATCTGTATACCAACCCCCATGACAAGCAGTTTACCTGTATAATAAACTGGCACACATATGAACCTAAAATATATTTTAAAAAAATAACTACAACTTGAATTGTCAACTCATACAAAAACACACTTTAAATAAAATACTTGGCAAATCCCTAAGTCATGTGGCTTGTAAAATATGATATCATAAACTTAAGATGTATTACTTTCCTACTTTTATATAGCAAGAAAGCACTTGACAGACAATAATTAAGTGACTAAAGATGACATTAAAATGTGTGAAAGTGAATCAAATTCCTTTATTAAACAGGATATACAAGTCTACTAAGATGTTACTTTTCTCCAAGCCAAACTTTATATACTATTTATGGATTATTTTTCTAGCAAACTTTAGTAAATCATAATAGACACAACATTTGATCTCATTTTATAAAGGTGTAAGTATCAGGTGTCCCAAGACTGATGGCTTTTTGTCATTTTGTTATATAATATTGAATAATACATTCAAGCTCTGCTCTAGGAAAAATACAGTTATGGGAGCAAAAGAATACTAGGAAAGGCGAATTTAATTTACAGTGGCTTTATGTAGAAGCTTGCTTATTGGGGATATTGATAAACCTTTTAAAATTTTGAGATTGAATTATTTCTCTGCATCTTTATTTTTTGTTTTAATATTAATGACCATTAATACGAGTATATTTATATTTGTTTCAGAATAATTACACTTATTTGTATTAGAAAATCACCTTCTTCTAAGTATAATAGAGAACATAAAATTAACATGAATAGAAATAAGGGCTCTAAGTTAGCCAGAAACAAAGGCAGTGATTTGCCAACCCTAGGAAGAATGGGAAGTCATTGCAACTATGGGAAAAAAAGAAATAAATAAGGCGGTTAATTGACAGCCACACTATTCACCTAGTGCAAGTCAAAATTTGTATCCAAATATATGATTTTGATGTTATAATAGTCATTGAAGGAATTTGTTTGCATTAATGCTTTGAAATATAAACTCTGTATCTCTTTTCATCTCTGTGTTGGCCTTCCAGCTATAATAGAATCATTAACCAATGAGGTGCAATTTCAACAGTTTTGATTGTCTCTAAGATGGTTATTCAGTCAGCCAGGTGGAAATTTTGTAATAATTGCACTGGGATGTCTCCCAACTGATGGGTTGTTTTCTCTCTGACTGATTCTGTTAGAAAATATTATTTCCTAGCTGACTCTTCTGCCCTAAAAGATCTTGTGTTGGCTCCTGTTACCAAACACTGATTCATTTAGATACTGCTCTGTTGAATATAATTGTGTTGAAATGACCTGCTTCAGTTTTAGAAGGTGAGTGAGTTTATGGTCATAAAAATTTAATCTTAGAGCCCAGCAAATAACTCCAAGTAATTTCAGCCAGATCTATTTCTGGTGCCAAATTATCAGTAGTAGCTTACCTTACCTATTTCAAAGAAAGGGCTTTTTGGCACAAGAGAAATTGTGCTATTCATCCTAAAAGTCTGTTTCATAATTTTATTTGAAGATTTGTTATGTAATGGTATTTATCAACTAATTTTTAAAGTTTTCACCACTCGTTCAAGTTTCCAGATTATTTTTGGAAGATATCTCATTAGTAATTGTCATGTAGAATTAATAGCACCACAAATTTTGAAATTATTTTTGATATATTTCTGGTATGGATCTTCCATAAAATATATAATAACTGAATATCTACTTTATCATGCAATAATCACTGTTTTAACAGTTAATAAAAATAAGCTGCATAAGTGAAATATATATCTTCCCAAACACAAAAATTTTTAAGTGATTCTCAGATTATTAATGCATTATTTTACAAGAACTTTGTATAATTTACTCATAGCAAATGTCCCTTTAAAGGAAAACACAGTCTATGCATTATTTTCAGGAGAAAGAATGTTTTTTTACTAGATTATTGTATTTCAGTTTTTTTCATATGCGATACCTGCTGAAGATATTCATGTTCATGAACCTATTGTATTTTTCTTCTAAATGTTTTAGTGTCTTAAAACAAAAAACAAAAGCATTGCACTTTTAGAGGTCACATGACCCCAGTGTCTGAAAGCCAAACCTCCACCATTTCCAAGGTGTGTGTGTGTGTGTGTGTGTGTCCGTGTGTGTTTATGTAGGGATGTACACATGCTCCTGAATGAACTTGTGTGAGAAAGATGTATACATATCAGGTTGTGTGAAGATGACAAACATTCTATTATGATATTCTATTATGATAAACACCCCAGAATTAATATTACATATCAGGCTTGTGAGAATAATGTTTCAACTCATGTGTATGATCCCAACAAACATTTAGTTTTATAAGGGGACCATCTGCTGTAGTTGGAAAGTGGTGGCAGGGAGGCAATACTTGGAGCCTAGGCTGTTTCTTAGGCTAAGCAAAACAGCTTATGTTCTCTACATTTCTGTATAATTATTCTAACCAGAACTCTGAGGCAATACAAGCATCTTGTGTAATTTGTAAACATATATAAACATGCTTTACGAGGCTTGAATTTGGAGACTCTAGCCTATCATTTTGTAGGCTTCACCACTAACCTAAATTCAATGGTCTTAGGAAAGTTCTGAAAACCATTGCCCTTTGAGCTACAAAAATTGAATACCTTGACAAAAATACACATGTATGTTCTGATGTAATTTTCTAACATAATTACTATACTACAAAAAAATGTGTTTTACTAAAGGACTTGCAGTTTATTACAAACTCTCAGAAAATGTCCTATATTAAACAGTTTTTCTCAAGAATATTTTTATTGGCAGTTATGTGTGCTCATATTTTGTCCACTCACACAGCTATTAAGGAATATTTAGAGATCTCTAAACCAACTAATATTTCAGGGATTTTTACAGTTGTTTTTACATAATAAACATTATTTCTATAGATGACTCAAATTAATAACTTGGAAATCACAAAATTGTACTTTTAATAACTTTAGCCTTATTTATTTTATTTTATTATACTTTAAGTTCTGTGACACATGTGCAGAATATGCAGGTTTGTTACATAGGTATACATGTGCCATGATGGTTTGCTGCATCCATCAACCTGTCATATATAGTAGGTATTTCTCCTAATGCTATACCTTCCCTAGCCCCAATCCTGCACAGTCTCTGGTGTGTAATGGTCCCCTCCCTGTGTCCATGTGTTCTCATTGTTCAATTCCCACTCATCAGTGAGAACATGTGGTGTTTATTTTCTGTTTTTGTGTTAGTTTGCTGAAAATGATGGTTTCTAGCTTTATTCATGTCCCTACAAAAGACATGAACTCATCCTTTTTTATGGCTGCATAGTATTCCATGGTGTATATGTGCCACATTTTCTTTATCCAGTCTATCAAGATGTTGCTAATATTTATAAGCCCTTAGATTTACATATGTCTTAAAGGTGAATGGTGTTCTTATTTGATAATGTATTGACTGTTAAAGCTTAAGGTACAATTATATGTAAATAAATATATTTTGTATATATGTCTGAAAAGCTAAAAGTACAGAAAAAAATGCATCAACTTAAATGAAACTGTTGTATTTTTCTCAATTTTGGTTTCCCTGCTTCTTTCTGGAGAGTGACTATAAATTTCAGCCCTGCCCTGACAAGGCTCAAGGGAAGGTGGTCATGGCTGTTTACAGCATGTCTCTCCCAGGATACTTTATTATCCTGGCAGACAGCCTAATGCCTAGGTGTTCAATCTGTGACCAGGTAACCCTTCCAGAAGAAGTTTGTTTATATCACCAGATGCCCTTGTGGTTTTTGTCTGACTTGTGTCCAGTTTCTGGGCCAAGAGAGACACTCTAGGAGAGGCCTGACAGGGAGGAGAGTTAGACATGAGTGTGTTTGTTAGGCAAGACACTGGCGAGGCAGCATGACAAAACATATGAAGGAATAAAAGTGCATTGTGAGCCATAGATCTATGAGAGAAGAGGGCTGCCCTTGAGGACCCACTGGGGAATCCAGAGAGAGCTGGGAGCTTGACAGGGAAAGAGAAAGAGAGAGAGAGAGAAAGGGAGAGAGAGACTGAGACAGGACCTGTGGGACTCTGCTTTTATTAAGGTCCCCGGGCATTTTCCTTAGGCTTTTCCTATGATTATAAATTGGATAGTTTAAGGAAAGCACACTAAAAAAGGGAAATTTATTTACATGACTCTAATGTTAACCATTAGGTTTTATCGTGGTTAACAGCTGTGTGTGTGTTGTTTTGGCCTCTGTGGGATGAGGAACAACCAGACTATATCGCAAAGGAGAGGTTTCAGCTAGACCGAGTATAACAGTTACAACTGAGTTTCAAACAATTATGTTAGCCTAAAAATAGATGCTGAGGCAGCAACTATATTAAACACATTTATGTCAGAGCCATATTTATAAAATATATGATCAGAAAACATTGGAAATATTGAGACAAAGGATTGTAACCATGTTGGTGGGAACCATAATGTGGCCTAGGGATTGATCATTGAATGTATGGATACACAGGAGCTGTGGAGGCTGAAACCTGAAACCTCACTGGGGAAGGCGGTTGATTCGAAGCTTGGCTTAAGAGGATTAATAGAAGGAGAAAGCAGAGAACAGCCCAGGTGCAGTGGGATATTTCCAAATCTACAGAACTGTTCTCTAAAATGACACATTTGCAAAGGCCTCTTCTCCATTTTCATGTGTGATTATTGATCATTCATTTACATGAATAACACTCCTTTCCTGGAAGTCTCTAGTCTCTCTAGTCCAAGAAAAATAAACAAACATGTATACAGGTTTTTTTAGTCTATAATCCATTTCCAAATATCCTTGAAATGAAAACACAATGGAAAGAGAAATACTTCTTCATATGTATATTATAACTATATATATTTAAAATGTAATATTTATAAACTATTATGAGATTAGTCTGATTCTTTTACTTTTTACCTATTTCCTGTGCTTGATGTAAGAAATCAAAACTGAACTTTAACTGAAGGCTTACTTTCTAATTCTGCCTTTGCAGTTACTTTCATGAAAGTAACTTAATTTCACCAAGCTTTAGTGTCCTAATATTGATAAAAGAGAGAGTAGTATCTTATTGTGTATTCCAAAAATTAAATATTGCAATTTTGCACAACACTTGACACATAATTATTCTACAATTATTTCTTTCTTATGAAGTTGTACATTTTCAGGGCTGATATCCAGTAGACTTATATCCATATGGTGGTATGTACAATGTATTTGTGACTGACGCTATTTGGCTAATTAATCCCCTACTTTAACAAGATCATACTTGTATAATTTTATTGTGATTAAATATTTTGAATGTCACTTTTCTATATTTATAAAATTCATTCATGACAGGAAAAAAGTTGTTCATAGATGAGACTGGGGAGAAATGGGACAAGGTGTGGTAAGTAAAAATGGGGGCTAACAAGGTCACATCTAGCTTAGAGGTCTGGATAGCCTATATTTATTTCCTGTATTGCTCTTCAAGGTAAGAGTAGGGTAATACTGAATCTTGTTTTTTTTTTAATTTGTTTGTTTTTGAGTAGATGTATACCTAAGCTCAAATAATCATCAGTGGAAAAAGAAGAGTGGTTAATGTTAAATGCAGGCATATGAACAAGATTGTCTCCAAAGCCTTTTCCAAGATCAAAATTTTGTGAACACCTTTCTCAACATTTGCTGTTTTACAAGCATAATTAGACTAGGAGGTTCAGATGGTATTCTAGGTACTTAAGAAAAAACGTGAACAAGACATATATGTTATAAAAGAGTTTAATGTCTAATTAAAATGCTCTCCATATATACTTAAAAATGAAACCTCAATTATTATTAAATTTTATATATTGTACAAGAGGCAGTATCAGAAATTAACCTATGAGTCCAATTTATTTACTTTATTTTTTAATTTTACTTTAAGTTCTGGGATACATGTACAGAGTGTGCAGGTTTGTTATATAGGCGTACATGTGCCATGGTGGTTTGCTGCACCGATCAACCTGTCATCTAGGTTTTAAGGCCACATGCATTAGGTATTTGTCTTCATGCTCTCCCTTCCCTTATTCCCAACCCCTCACAACTCCAATATCTATTATGGTTCTTGTTGTAGGCTGTAGCCTTGGATATATGCCCTTGTACATATAATTTACCCCCACTGCTCCTTCCATACATCACTCTGTGGTAAATGGTATATACAAGGGCATATATTCAAAGCATAATGAGGCAAAAGGTATTCATGGTATAAACTGAAACAATATTTGATAGTTTAAAAAATGACTAGTATTTCTTGCTCTAAGAAAAATATATTTTCTAATAATCTGTTTATTGATGTTTTTTATTAAATCATTCACCTTTTGTTTTTCAAATAAATACATATAAAAATTAAAGCAAATTGTTTAGATGAGCTATTCTACTCAATAAAATATATATAGTATAAAAATAAAAGCACTAATTGTCTAGAAGAGATACATAATTTTATACAAAAATATGATTTCATATAAGAAGAGTTTTTTTGCATTTCTGTAAATATTCCTTAAGTTTTCTGTAAAAAATCAAAGGAAAACACAAGTAAATTTTTAATATAAAAGCATTTAGCTATCACTCACATCAGTTTAAAAAACAATGGGATAGAATACTAAAACTATAAATTAATGATTATCTCTAAAATATTTGAAGAAAAAATGCTATCTAAAATATTTTAGGAAAATATATTTTAGTATGGAAATCATCAGAGGGTTAATGAGATATATCTTTTGTCAATAATCTGTTATTATTTTTATTCTGTGAGGTTAACAAAGGTAAACAGTCATGTTTTCTAGTGAATTGTGGTTTTTTTAAAATTATGCTTTATAGTAAAATTCTTGGGTACATGTGCAGAACTTGCAGATCTGTTACATAGGTATACACATGCCATGGTGATTTGCTGTATCCATCTCCCCATCATATACATTCGGTACTTCTCCTAATGTTAGCCCTCCCCAATCTTCCTATTCCGTGCTATCCTTCCCCTACCCACCCCCGCACCTCCTGACACATTGTTTACAATAGCAAAGGCTTGGAACCAACTAAAATGTCCATCAATGATAGACTGGATAAAGAAAATATGACACATATACACCATGTAATAGTATACAGCCATAAAAAAGGATGAGTGCATGTTCTTTGCAGGGACATGGATGAAGCTGGAAACTACCATTCTCAACAAATTGACACAAGAGCAGAAAACCAAACACTGCATGTTGTCACTCGTAAGTGGGTGTTGAACAATGAGAACACGTAAATTGTGGGGGGTTTTTATGAATTGTATCTTTATTGTATTTAAGAACTAGTAAATATTCAAAATGTTACACAACCTATGTTGAAAACTCCTACTAAAATTCTTGTGAAACAGAAGAATGACTGCAAAGTAAAAAGAATAAATACATCCTATATCCTACCATGAAAAAAGTCAAATTTCGGTTTTCCCTTTAACTTCTGTGAACGTTCTAATTAGACACAATTGATATTCTAAGTCATTACGCAGGAGATATTTAATTGAGGGAGTAGTGATTTTTTTCATAAGAAGTGGTTATCTTGAGCTGTCCAATATAGTAGCCATTAGCTACATATGGCTATTTAAATTTAAATTAAGTAAAATTAAAGAAAATAGAATTTCAGTTACTCAGTAGTACTAGCTATATTACAAGTGCTCAATATCCACATATGCCCAGTGGCCACCATATGGGGCACAGAAGAGTGATAGAACATTTCCATCATCACAGGAAGTTCCATCTGGAAGCATTAGTATAAACCTTCTGTTTCACTGCATCTACTGCAACAGTTTCTATATGCAGCGATAAAATTCCTGATATGTTCGTGCATATCATGTAATAGCTTTTAACGTATTAAGCCTAGTTTACTTTCTTGTGTGACAGAATCCCATCTTTTGATAGGCCTTGAGTGTGAGAGCTTGACATAATCTAATCAGGACTTGAGCTTGTTTTCTATTTTGTTGTTGTTATGGACCTCCACATGCTTCAAACTCTTCCAGTGTTACATTGTATTTTGAACGATGGCTGGGTTGCTTGACTCATTTTCTCAATATTTCCCTTCCACCTCAGCTTTAGGTTTCCTCTGAAAGCCTGCACATCAAAGGTGCTCTTTCTTCATTCTTCTGATTCCTTAATAGTGACTGAAGTTCTATGTACTTGGAATTCTATTTGCTCATTTCAGCCTTAGTCTTAGGTATGTGGTCCATCCCTTGGGTGTTAGGAGAGAAAAAATCAGTAATTGCAATCTCTGCAATGGTAGGGGATATGCTATGGTCTGGGTCCCAAAGCCAGAAGCTTCTCTATTTCTTTCCTCTAGTTGTAATGATCTTTTCCCTGTGCCCTGAGTATGGCAGGATTTACCATTCTACCCCAATGTCTTCAGACTTTAGTACTGCAGGAAAAATAGGAGAGAGGATCTCTAATCTCTCCAGTCAAGAAATCCTGCAGTGGCTGTTCATTGGCTCTCCTAAGCCTGCCATGTGTGACAAGCTTTCTCTAGCCTCCTGCCTTGTGACCGATCTTTCTAGTGAGCACCTGTGAGATGCATTGTTAAAAACATGTAGGTGGGTGTAGATTCTCCTTGTTTTTTATGCTCCTGTATTGGTATACTCTCAACCTGTCCCAGATTCAGCTTTGAAAAATTAATTTAATGTTTTAGCTGAATTACTATCTCCAGTTTGTATAGCACGCAGAATCTGCCTCAGGTAACAAGAGCTTACATTCACATCTCTCCTTGGTAGTGCCTCTCTTGCCTTAGATTTAATATTAGTTTGTTGCTCTGTGATCTCAGGTATCTGAGGAGATGAAGAAAAACTACAGTTACATAGATTATATGGCTTTTCTTCCTGTTATAATGAATGGAGTTACGTGCCCTTCAGATTTTTCTACCTTAAGTAGAAGCTGGGAGGAAAATGTACATTATCATGTAAAATAATATATTTCTTTCCATTTCAGCTCATTTCTAGTGTCCTACAATAAAATATCTTCTGCTCCTGTTTTTCTTTATTTTTCTTCTCTTTCTGACATACTTTCCTCTTCTCTTTTTTTAAAGCTAGATATGGGTTTGGAGCTGGTTGACTGTGCACTGGTTATCAACTTGTCTGAGTCTAGTGAGACAGAACATGCTCATAAACAACAAGTTATATAAATCATACTTATTACATACAGATAGGCAGGAAGGGAGGCAGGAAGGGACAATAGCGGTCTAGGTTTATTGTGAGCCAGTAATTCAAGGGTCAGAAAGCTGCCTGGGGTAGATGAAGTCTGTGTGGTCCCCATTTGAAATGAAGCCAAGGGACCCTGAAAGGCATCCCACTCTGGGTTATATACCAGGGGTAATATGACTGACTGAGATAAAGCACTGAGTTACATCATCCTCATCTGGATGGAAGCTAAAACACAGCCTGGGTCATTCCAGCTATCCTGTAATGGGTTTAGATGTTGATTAACAAAGTGTGATATACGTACTTACATTACAGAGAAAAATAATGATTTGGGGACAAAACTTGCTTTTACTTATTTTTATTCTCTTTGCCCCACACATGCTCAAAAATACACATGCGCACACACACACAACTCATCATTACCTATATTTGGTTCTTCAGATGTTTGATCAGAGCATTCAGTGACAGCCCCACATTGTGTGCGTATTTTATTTTTATTCAATATTCAATAGGGAAAAGACATGCTCTTGTGGCTATCTGTCTGATGTATTTGTATTATTTTGTATTTAGTATAAATTCATATTTATTTTGCTGGGATGATATCTTTAATTTGTTTTAGTTTTTGTTTGTTCATTTGGTTTGGTTTTCATTGTTAGTAAAATGATTACTGTTTTGTCCTCTAATGTAAATAAAATAATATGGCAAAATAATGCAGTTATAATAACCTGTAACTTGTATGGTTTTTTAAAATTACTCCATAAGCCAAGGTTAAAGAAATTCTTCTAGATTTTACTCTCTCTTCCCACAACAAATTGCTTACTTATGGTATTTGGATTACATTGAGTTTAGGTCAGAGGATGACAGAGGAAGAAAAATGGTACACTCAAAACTGGTTTGGTATGGTACAAATTTTGGTTTTCTTCCCTGATCTGTCTGCTCATATTTTCTTTTCAGGGTTTTCAAATAACTGTCCTCTAAATTATGTGCAGGTTTTATAGTATTTCAGTGGGATATTACGAAGGGTATGTATTTATTCCGTCTTTTATTGTTTCTGAAACATTGGTTTTACATTTTAAAGATTTGTAGAATTATATACTGTTTTATAACTCTACTTAGGCACTTTCCATTTTGTTTAAATGTTATTACTTTAAAAAAAAGAATCACATATTACAATATTATATTTGATAGATACTATTCTTTATCTAACCAAGTAGTGTAACTGGATCCATAGATTTAGAATCATATGCCTTTAAATTTTTATCTAGTCAAAGAAGAATCTTTTAATCCTAATTCTTAATATATTTTATTTTATGTTTTAAAAGAAAGGAGTTAAAACAGTTGACCTGTAATCCATTTACTACCTCTACTAAAGGAATGTATCTAGAGAAATAAGAAGACATAGAAGCTGGTCTAATCTTCTTGCCAATTGTACTTTTAAAGAAAGAGATTAATGATATTTACTAAAAGAAAGTTACCTCATCTCTGAAATGCTGTTAGTATGGTATCCCTGGCTAAGGTATCTAATAAGTAAAAACCCAGGACCTATAGTTCTGTGAAGTACAGCTCATTGAAAACTAACACTTGAGATACACATTTCTAGGTAGTATAAAATGTCTTTGATGTCCATATCATTCTCTGCCTTGTCAGAATCCCTTGATTTTCTATTCTTATGATTAATTAGTAAAGCTTGGTACCTGTTAAGATCTCTGATTCATATGAGTCTGAACTGACAATCAAACCCTATCATATTTCCATTTTATTTTCATGTTTTCAGGTCATGTTCACTTATAACTCTTTCTTACTTGTCTCCCTACTTGATATTTTTAGATTAATTTTTCATTTCGCTGGAGTAGTTTCATGAGTGATTACTTTTCCCCATGAAAGAGATGTTCTTTAAGGGCTTAGAACTTCTTTCCAGTTGGCATGTTCCTGAAGCTTACTAGGGACAAAAGGTATATAAAACTTTAAAAGTGTATTTCTTACCCTGTTTCCAAAATTAAAGGTTGATGCAGGGAATGCAGGAATAATTGTATGTGGAATAAAATGAACATATTTTAGACAAATTAGACAAAATTCCAAATTAGACAAAATTACTTAGGTATAATACACATGTGATTATATTAATTTTGTGATTTTTTTTCAAAATTTTAGTAGAAGTATCTGTTTTTGAGAAGTGTCTGTTCATGTCTTTTGCTCACTTTTTAATAAGATTGTTCATTTTAGGTTGTTGAATTGTTTAAGTTCCTTATAGATTATGGATATTAGACCTATGTCAGATGCATAGTTTGTGAATATTTTCTCTCATTTTTTATCTTGTCTGTTTAGTAACAGTTACTTTTACTGTGGGGAGAAAAAAACAACCTCTTTGGTTTAATTAGGCCTCACTTGTAAATTTTTGGGTATAGCCTACTCTTCAAGGATTTTTATAGTTTGAGATCTTGCATTTAAATCTTATTCCATCTTGAGTTAACTTTAATATATGGTGAAAGGTAAGGGTCCAGTTTCATTCTTCTGCATATGGCTAGCCAGTTAACCTGGCACCATTTATTCATCAGGAGTCCTTTTCCCATTGCTTGTTTTTGTCAGCCTTGTGGAAGATTAGACATTTGGAAGTGTGTAGCTTTATTTTTGCATGGTCGCTTCTGTTCCATAGGTCTATGTGTCTTCTGTCCCACAGGTCTATGCACCAGTACCATGCTATTTTGGTTATTGTAGCCTCATACTATAGTTTGAAGTTCATTAATGTGATGCCTCTGGCTTTGTTCTTTTTGCTTAGGATTGCTTTGGCTATTGCTCTTATTTGGTTCCATATGAATTTTAGAATAGTTTTTTTCTAATTCTGTGAAGAATGATGTTGGTCGTTTGATAGAAATATTACTGAATCTATAAATTGCTTTGGGCAAAATGACCATTATAATGATATTAATTCTTTCAATCTATGAGCGTGGGATAATTTTTCATTTGTTTTTATCATTATTGATTTATTTCAGCAGCGTTTTGTAGTTCTCCTCATAGACATCTTTCCCCTCCTTGGGTAGCTGCAGTCCTAAATATTTCATTTTTGTGTGTGTGGCTATTGTAAATGAGATTGTGTTCTTGATTTGATTTTCAGTCTGATATTATTGATATATAGAAATGCTGTTACTCTATGTACATTGATTTTGTATTCTGAAACCTTGATACAATTATTTGAAAGTTTTATCAGACTTTTTGTGGCGTCTTTAGGATTTTATAACTATAGCATCATCATCTGCAAAGAGAGATAGTGTGATTTCTTCTTTTTCCATTTGGAAGCCTTCTTTCTTTCTCTTGTTTGGCTAGGAATTCCAGTACTAGGTTGAATAGGAGTAATACAAGTGTGCATCGTCTTCTTATTCCATTTCGCAAGGGTAATGGTTCTAGTTTTACTCATTCAGTATGATTGTGCCTATGGATTTGTCATAGAAGGCTCTTCTTATTTTGAGGTATGTTCCTTCTATGCCTTGTGTTGAGAGTTTTTATCTTGATGTTGAAATTTACTGAAATTTCATCCTGAAGTGATCTTGAAATTTTTCTGCATCTATTGAGGTGATCATATAGTTTTTGCTTTTAATTCTGTGTATGTTGTGAATTATATTTGTTGATTTGCGTAGGTGGAATAAATTGTGCATCCCAAGGATAAAGTGTACTTGGTAATTGTGAATTCACTTACTGATATCCTGCTGGGTTCAATTTGCTAGTATTTTGCAGAAAATTTTTGTGCCTATGTTTATCAGGAATATTGGCCTGAATTTTTCTTTCCTCATCATATCTCTGCCATATTTTAGTATTAGGCTGATGCTGGCTTCATATATTGAGTTAGGGAGTAGTACCTTTTACTAGTTTTTTCAGAATACTTTCAGTAAAATTGGTAGCAACTTTTTTTATACATCTGATATAACTTAACTGCGAATCCATCTTGTCTAAGGCTCTTTTGGGTGGGTAGGTTTTTTATTACTGATTCAATTTCAGAGCTCCTGAATGATTCTTGGGTAAACGACAAAATTAAGGTAGAGATCAAGAAGTGTTTTGAAACCAATGAGTACAAAGAGATAATGTACCAGAATCTTTGGGACACAGGAAAAGCCATGTTAAGAGGAAAATTTATAACACTAAATGCTCACATCAGAAAGCTGGAAAGATTTCAAATAGACACCCTAACATCACAATTAAAAGAACTAGAGAAGCAAGAGCAAAAAATTTCAAAAGCTAAGACAATGAATAACCAAGATCAGAGCAGCACTGAAGGAGATAGAGACACACACACACACACACACACACACACACACACACACACACACAAAACCCTTCAAAAAATCAGTGAATCTAGAAGCAGGTTTTTTGAAAAAACTAACAAAACATAGAGACCGCTAACTATACCAATGAAAAAAAAAGAGAGAAAAATCAAATAGACAAAATACAGATGATAAAAAGTGTATCACCACTGATCACACGGAAATGCAAATTACTATCAGAGAATACTATAAACACCTTTATGTAAATAAACTAGAAAATCTGGAAAAAAAATGAGAAATTCCTGGACCTAGATTAAATCAGGAAGTTGCATCTCTGACTAGACCAAAAACAAGTTCTGAAACTGAGTCAGTAATTTATAACCTACCAACCAAAAAAGCCCAGGACCAGATGGATTCACAACCAAAATGCACCAGAGTTACAAAGAGGAGTTTGTACCATTCCTTCTGAAATTATTCGAAACAATTGAAAAGGAGGGACTCCTCCCTAACTCATACTATGAGGCCAGCATCATCCTGATACCAAAACCTGACAAAGACACAACAAAAAGAGAAAACTTCAGACCAATATCCTTGAGAAACATCAATGCAAAAATCCTCTATATAATACTGGCAAACCGAATCCAGAAGCACATCAAAAAGCTTATCCACTATGATAAAGTCGGCTTCATTCCTGGGATGCAAGGCTGGTTCAATGTAAGCAAATCAATAAATGTAGTCCATCATATAAACAGAACCAATGACAAAAACCACATGATAATCTCAATAGATGAAGAAAAGGCCTTCAGAAAAATTCAACATCCCCTCATGTTAAAAACTCGCCTTGCATCAGACTCAGTGGCTCACACCTGTAATCCCAGCACTTTGGGAGGCTGAGGCGGGGATTCACGAGGTCAGCAGTCCCAGACCAATCTGGTGAACATTGTGAAACCCTGTCTCTACTAAAATATACAAAAAATTAGTCAGGCATGGTGGTGTGTGCCTGTAATCCCAGCTATTCAGGAGGCAGAGGCGGAGAATTGCTTGAACCCAGGAGGCAGAGATTGCAGTGAGCTGAGATCCTGCCATTGCACTCCCGCCCAGACAAAAATGTGAGACTCCACCTCAAAAACAAACAAACAAACAAAACTCTCCTTAAAGAGGTCCTTGACATCCCTTGTAAGTTGTATTCCTAAGTATTTTATACTCTTTGTAGCAATTGTGAATGAGAGTTCACTCATGATTTGGCTCTCTGTCTTTATTGCTGTATAGGAATGCTTGGGATTTTAGCAGGTTGATTTTGTATCTTGAGACTTTGCTGAAGTTGCTCATCAGCTTAAGGAGTTTTTGGGCTGAGATGATGGGGTTGTCTAATTATATGATCATGTCATCTGCAAACAGAAATAATTTGACTTCCTCTATTCCTATTTGAATACCCTTTATTTCTTTCTCTTGCCTGATTGCCCTGGTCAGAACTTCTAATACTATGGTTAATAGGAGTGATGAAAGAGGGCATCCTTGTCTTGTGCAAATTTTCAAACAGAATGCTTACAGTTTTTGCCCATTCAGTATGATATTGGCTGTGGGTTTGTCATAAATAGTTCTTGTTATTTTGAGATGTGTTCCATCAATAACTAGTTTATTTAGTGTTTTTAGAATGAAGGGGTGTTGAATTTTATCAAAGGCCTTTTCTGCATCTATTGAGACAATCAAGTGGTTTTGTCATTGGTTCTGTTTATATCATGGATTATGTATATTGATTTGCATATGTTGAGCCAGGTTTGCATTCCAGGGATGAATCTGACTTGATTGTGGTGGATACGATTTTGAATGTGCTGCTGAAATCATTCTACTATACAGACACATGCACACATGTTTCTTGAAGTACTAATCACACTAGCAAATTCTTCAAACCAACCCAAATACCCACCAATGATAGAATGAATAAAGAAAATGTGGCACATATAATCATGGAATACTATACAGCCATGAAAAAGAATGAGTTCAACTCCTTTGCAGGGACATGTGAAGATGAAAGCCATCATTCTCAGCAAACTAATACAGGAAAAGAAAACCAAACAACACATGTTCTCACTCATAAGTGGGAGTTGAACGAGAACATATGGGCACAGGGAGGGGAACATTATACAACGGGGCCTGTCAGGGGTAAGGTGAGGGATAATATTAGGAGAAATACCCAGTGTGGATGACAGGTTGATGAGGGACAGCAAGCCACTGTGACGCACGTATACCTATGTAACAAACCTGCACATTCTGCACATGTATCCCAGAACATAAAGTATAATAAAAAGTAATTAATTAATTAAAAATTTAAAAAGACTCTCAATAAACTACGTATTGAGGGAACATATCTCAAAATAATAAGCATTCTAAGCAACATCTCATCTAAATCTGCTTTCTCTTGCTCTCTAAGTAGAACCTTTATGTTTGAAAACTAATAAACATGATTTCTGTTGCATCAGAGCACATCTCTGTATTCTCTCCATCTTGATAATTAATTCTATCACTCTTTCTAGACAAGGCAGTGCATAGGCAGAAACTAGGGGCAGACAGCTTAGTTAGGGTCCAAGGCACCTGGCATGTTCTGCTGCACCCAAAACCCACAGTTTTTGTGCCAACTCTTCGATTTCCAAGTTCTGGATGCTAAATTTTATTCAAATGATTGTTAAAAATCTGTTTAACAGATATTTTATGCTCTTCCATTCACCCACATACTTGAACTTCACTTGCATATTTTTTCTATGGATACATCATGTCTAGAAATGCAAGCCCCTAACCCTTGAAGAAAAAACATGCTGGGGTCACCAAATTACCAGAAAACATCTATTCATAGACAAGACAGTGTGCCTCCCACACATTGGAAACCCTAGAACCTTGGTAAGTCACCCAGGCAGATTCCTCCTTATTTTACTTTGTGAAGATATTCTTTAACTAAACTATTTCTGAAGTTAAAAAAGAGATAGTTAAGATTTTAGTTGTATATTACTATTAGAATTTAAATTCAGTAGAGTCAGAAAGTATAACTCATAATGGAATTAAGTAAGATAATAGATATTAATTTCTCACATGGACTGGGATCTACAAGATGAGGTAAAATGCATGAAAAAGATTAAATATGGGGTGCATATATATTTATATATATATAATGTATATGCATATGCACAAGTAAAATTATTTTAAATTTATCAACAATTGAAAATAAAAAAATTGAAAATCATAAAAATAAAATACAATGAATTAATGGGGCTTATAATTATATACATCTCAAAGATAAGAGAAAGAGTACAAATGACATGAGAAAGAGAAGTGAAATTTTAGTTTTTGCTCTAAAGTTCTTACATCAGCAGGAAGTAATATAATATTATTTGAAAACAGACTGTGATAAATTAAACATTCACTAGAGCAACCACTAAAAATTTCTGAAAGAGGTATAAGGGGAAATAAAATATTTTTTAAAAATCTCTAGGGCTTTGGAGTTTTATTTATTTATTTATTTGATGGAGTCTCACTCTGTCACCCAGGTTGCCATGCAGTGGGCTCAATCTTGGCTCACTGCAACCTCCACCTCCTGGGTTCAAGTGAATCTCCTGCCTCAGCCTCCCAGGTAGCTGGGATTACAGGCACCCACCACCATGCCCGGCTAATTTTTGAATTTTTAATAGAGATGGGGTTTCATCATGTTGACCATGCTGGTCTTGAATTCCTGACCTCAAGTGATCCACCTGCCTCAGCCTCGAGCCTTGCAAAGTGCTAAGATTGCAGGCATGGGCACAGCACCAGGCCTAATTATTTTATTTTATTTTTTTTTAACTTGAGACAGGGTTTCGCCATGTTGGCCAGGCTGGTCTCAAACCCTTGACCTCAGGTGATCCACCTGAGGATCTGCCTTTGCCTCTCAAAGTGCTGGGATTACAGGCATGAGTCACTGTGCCCGGCTGCGTTTTGTAAAGCAAAAATGAATAGGAACCCTCCAAGGGGGAATAAAGGAGAAGTGAGAAAGGAGAGCCTGCTGGGATGAGCTGAAAGTGGGGAGAGCCCTGGGAAGACTCCATGCCAAGGAGGGGGTGGCAGGCAAGTCACCCTTCACACCAGAGACTCCTCTTCCCCTGCGCTGAAGAAATCACCAAGCCAGGTGCCTGAGCACCCAGTCCTTCAAACGCGCTGCATCACTCAGAAACTGCCGACCAGCAGCTCCCCGCCCGTGATCAGCGGCTCTGCCTGGCACTACCTGGCCTCAGTGGAGGGAGCTACATATGGTCAGAGCAAGGGCAGCCAATGCACAAGGTCACAGCCTCAGGCAGCTTCAAAATCCACTCGCAAAACCTGAGAGTCACAAGTTATGGGATATCAGCACTTTCCCAGACAGTAAGCGCTCTTAACCTGGACAGTGAGGACAAGAGCATTCATCTTATGATTCATTCAGTGTGGATATATAACTTTTATCACAATAAAAATCATTTTTAAGCAGTGAAAAAGAAAAAAAGAGAGAGTTGAAAACACTATGACGTGAGAAAAATAGAAAACAAATACCTAAATGGTAGACTCATCTTTCTATAACAGTATTTATATGAAAAATAAATTGACTAAATTCTACAATTAAAAGGCAGTAATTGCCTATCTGGATAATAAAGCTAGCACTAAATGTATCTACAAGTGACACATTTTAATTGAATAAATAAATAGTCATTATAAAAGACTGGAAAATATATATGTATGTATATATATATTTATATATAACATGAAAACACTAAGCATAGGTTTATGTTTTTAATATGACTAACATATTTTGGTATAAGAAATATTACTAAGATAAATATGACCTTTATATTGCAATTCATTGAGAAGACATACTAATCTTAAAGATGTACAGACCCAATAAAGAGTTTCAAAATGTATAAAACAAAATAGACTAAGAAGAGTAATAAGTAAATTTATGGAATAGTTGGAGATCATAACTCTCATACTACAGTAACTGATAGAACAATAACATTAAAAAGTGTAAACAGATGTGATATAAATAACATTGTGAAATTATTTACCTCACAGAGACTTATAGAATACTACACACTAAAATGAGTGTGTATTCAAAGCTTTTGATGTGCCCATGAAGTACTGACCTAGACAGACCATATACTGACTCATAAGTCTCAATAAATTTTAAAGGATCAAAATCATACAGATCATGATCTTTGACCACAATAAAATTAAATTGGGAAATAAAACTAATCTCAACATATTTTGAAATTAAGTAATTCACTTATTAATATGTGATGCATATTTTAAATGACAAGAAAAAAATAGAAAATGTTGTAATATAAATGAAATAAAAGCAGCACATGGCTATTTATAGAATTTATGTAATGATGTCCTAAAGCCTCAAATGCCCATTTTAGAGGAAAAAATGTAAAATCAATGATTTTAACTTTAATTTTATTAAACTATAAAATGAAGAGCAAATTAATCCACAAGTAAATAGAAGTAAATGAAAAGTAAAAAGAAGTAACAAAAGGAAATAATATAAGAATTGAAAACATGTAATAAATAAAACCAGTACAGATGACTCGATATTTGTTCTTCTGCACCTGACTTATTTCACTTGTCATAATGTCCTTAGCTTCTTTTGATCCTTGCCTCAAGATCTATTTTATAGGGAATCTGGGTGTAAAAGACATAAAGATGTAAAATACAAATTACCTTTAAGGATAAAGTTGTTCAGCTATTTAATAGTGCTAACAGCAGAAAGCTCTCCTGCTGTTTTCTTTAGAGTCAACCTCAGTTTCAGAGAGTGACCTTGCCTAAAGTCACATAGGACATCTTATGTCCAGTGACTAAATGGTCGACAGGTATAAAACTGGCTATTTTGGCCCACACAGAGAAGACTCTGATGGACAGTTTACTCAAGTGGTCCACCAAGTTAATGGATATTTGTTGCAACTAAATTCCAGATAAACTTACTCCTTTATCCAATCCTTCCCACCCTCTTCCTTTTGTAGTTTTTTTTAAATTTACAGTTTAATTGCCTTCTGTTTTACAGAAATTCCCCCAAATTTCAGATCAGCTATGTATTTTGTTTCTTATTTTCTATCATTCTTATGGATTTGTTTATTGTTGTACTTTATTAACATATTTGTTGCAAATGGAATTTTGAAGAATGTCGAGAGAGGATCATGTACTCTTTGAATTAAAATTGTTCAAAGTAATCTTTTTAAACTAAAATTGCTCTTTTAAAATTAGGCATATTTTATAGTGATTATTTTATTATTTCTTATTCTAAAACTGAGAATGCAAATAGATTATTAAGTCTACATAATTCAATTTATACAAATGTAAACATTCAGTGAAATAGCAAGGTATGACATCTAATTTGATTGTAAAAATAATTGCAACTTATTTTGGTGCTTTGAGATGTATTACTTTTGAATTTTCTTTCAGTGTTTAAGTTTGTAGAATGTCCTTTCAGAGTACCTTTACCCTCTAGTAGTAAGCTTCAATCCAATCAAATTATTCTCATATTTTCTTTTTAGTTTAGGCTTCAAGACATTGACCATACTTTCTTGATGCTAATTACATTTAACATCAACATTAAAACAAGTATAAGAAGGGCTCTGAGTCCACATTTTCTTTGTTAGGCAACCTTGCATGTAATAGCTTTGAAAATATAGAAAATTAAAATCTAATAGCAATAAATGTTGCCCCTTGGAAATCCTGTTATGAGGAAGGTCTAGTTATAACTGTTCGTTTTATCTTCACAATCACTTGTTTCAAAAATCCTTTAAAATTAAATTCTGTGTTCAGTAAACCAAAATGTCCCCTTGGTACATTTTAAAACACATTTCCTAGTGTGTTTATCTTCCCTAAAAGCCACTCGGCTGAAGTCATTAAACACATCGTTGCCATTACCACCAGGGTTTTTTCTTGTGCTTCAGGCTTTGTTAGTTCATTACCAAGCAATTGCTGTACCTATAAGATGGATTTATTTTTTATATTATTCTATCCTTTCCAAATACTCTTAAGGGAATCATGTATATACAACCTTATCATAAGACTCTCATTAAATTATGTGGTTTACTTGTGGTTTATTAAATTAATAACTATAGGTAATCTGAATACTGTATTTATTTCAATGAATAAGGACAGTGTCAAAAGAAAAAAAATGTACTAGCTCCTAATATGTTGTAATCAGCCAAAAAACTCAAGCAAAAGTTTCACATTAGATCTTACTGTGGAGGCACCTAGTTTTTATAAATTAATTTTCTAAATATATTTAGTCCTCATTCTGAAATCTTTACTTATTTAGCATTTTGGTTTTGATGCCAATTTTGAGGTAAAGGAAAATATATACCACTTTTAGATTCATACACTCATTGAATGCTAAAAAAAGTGATATCAAAATAATTGGTCTTTACAATTCATAATATCAAAACAATTTATTCATCTAATCATGAGCTTTTACAAATTTTAGGTTTTTACTCAATAGATTTTTGAGACATGAGTTTTGAGAAATAAATTATGTCATCTTATTTATCTGAAACTAAATTTGAGTCACCATTATTATGATAAACAATTTTATATTCACCTATCCAACCTAGGCTTAAGAAATGAAATAGTCCAGTGCAACTTAGAGATCAAAAAGTAAAACCATAATCATGGTTATTGTTTCATGGGCAGTTTAATTTCCTTCAGTAGCAGTTTTCATCAAGGAAATAAGAATAGATAAGTTGTTCCAAAGATGAAGTGAAAAGCTCATAAAGCGGATATAAAGCTCAAAGAAGACTTGAACAAAAGTGTTTGGAAGGAGGCTAGGGCCTAAAAAAACCCTGAGATGGTCACGTTAAGCGATAGGTGGAATGGCTCTTGACTACTTCCAGCTACCAATATTCCATCTGCATTCCATCTTGCTGAATTGCAGAGCTATGGAAGAATTTGATAATGTAAAAATTTTAGAATATACTAACTAGTATCTAGGCTTTATATTTATATTGTTCTTGCTGTTATTTAATTCATATAGCAAATACATGTGGAAAAAGAAGAAAAACTTCAGCTATATATTTGGACTATATTAAAATTTAAAACTTTTGCTCTATGAAAAACAGTTAAGAAAATTAAAAGACAAGTCACCACCAGAAGAATCATTTGAACATATGGAAATAATATGCTATATAAAGGATTTATATCCAAAATATACTTCTGAAATGGACTTGTAAATATGCAACAGTATATATATATTTTAAATGCAACAGAGAAGATATGTGGCTGACAAATAAGCATATAAACAGATATTCAACAGAATTTGGCTTGTAGGAAGTGCAATTTCAAGCAACGATGAGTTATCACAAACATTAAGTGTGCTAAAATGCAAAAATAAACTTCACAATATCAATTTCTGGTGAGGATGCAAATCATCAGGAAAACATGGTTCTACTATAGGATACAGTAGTCATTTCTTAGCTGCTTCCAATACTTGGTGATTAGGAATATGGCTGCTACAAATATTCCTATGTTTTCCTGAATAAACTATGGACTTTGACAATCTACTGATATTAATTTATCAGTTGCGACAAATATTCTATGCTATTATAAGATGTTACTAATAGAGGAAAGTGGGCACAAGGTATATAAGAATTCTCTGTGCTATCATCACAACATTTCTATAAATCTAAAATGCTTCTACAAGAAAATATTTATTATAAAAATGAGTTTCTAAGACTCCAGTGATACAACAAAACAGTACATTTTAAGAGGCAAATCTGGATTTGAACCAGGGTTCTATTTCAAACTTTTAATGTACAAAGCCTGTTCCTAATAAAAGTAGTGAGTAATTTATTAAATGCTTTATGGTAGAAGTGTACTTTTGGTGATGTTATAAGTGAGATAATTTAATTTACAGAAGGCATACTTTGTATCATCTGCACAGATAATTATATATTTATTGTGTGTTCTGTAAAATGAGAAAAAAAATTAAAAATACTGAGTGGGTGTAGTAAATGCAAAGGTAAAGAGAGATAGTACCAACTGCTCCTTCACATACCTCCCACTCGTGACCTGATGAAGGATGTTCTGAATGTAGATGTTCTATATCCTTATGATTGAGCTACAGAAATTATTAATGTCAATTTCTTTTTTTGTATAAAATGGCTTGAGCTAGAAGTGGGTTCCTATTTTAAGTTGTTTGTCTTTGCCTTAATGGAAAAAATCCTCTGGTAGGATTTGGGTCTGAGTAGCTCATCTGAATAAAGAAGATATGCACTGTAGAGGCCCTAATACCTGCCAGATGCTCAACCCTACTACACTTTAAAGTAAAAGTGAAGTCTCTCTGGTCCATTAACCCCTCAGAAATCAGAAAGCTGTTATGAGAAGGCCTGGGAGAAATAGGAGGGCTAGGAGGAAAAGTGTCAGACAATAAAAGAATACAGTTTTTAACTGTTATATTTGAACATATTATACTGCAATAAAAATGTATGTACTATCCTAGGTGTAATGTCCTACCAAATATCCAAATTAAGTATCTGTCTTTTAATAGGGTTTTATAAGAACTGTGATTTTAGTATTAAATATATTCTTAATTATTTTATGCTTGTTGAAATGCTAAATGTTAGGGCTGGAGTGCAGGGGATGATGCGAGAGTAAGTCTTCCATATTCCTAGGATAAATTTTCCCTAACCACTCTTAACGCATTGCCCCATTCGTTATTCTTGCATTACACATGTGGGATGAGTTACCCAATAACTGAATATTGGAAATAACTGGGCACATATAATTCAGCTCACTCTGTCTTTTCTCTTAGAAATTTGGTACATATAAGAAAGACCCATTGTAGTCAACACTAAGTTTAATGTGGCTAGACTCTCACAGGAACAGACTAGTCATTGACCTGTCCTGTCTACATTTGTGTAGGACAGTTCATCTAATTTGGGGGTTCATCATTAAGCCTATTTGTGTTGCACATCTACCTTTCATTTTCTAAAATCAGCACTTTTAGTGATGCATTTGGTCCCAGTTTACACTCCTCTGCCAATCTCAACTTATTCCAAACCAGGTGGGAAACACAGGGATGATATTAATTAGGACTCCCTCAAGACCCAGCTGCATGCTGGAGAAAACTCATTTGTATATATTTATTTATATTTTTAATGTATTTTATTTTAGTTTGGTTGTTTTTTGGAAATTAAGTTCTAACGTTGAATGACTTGCATTGTGTTTTGTGGTAGCTTAAATAATAGAAAGTAATCTATGGCCAACTTTATTTTAGCAGGCATATTGCCAGTGCCTGTCCAGATATAAGGAGGACTCTTTCCTCATCAGCATTCATGTTACCTCCTAGTTACAGAACCAGGAAGGAAAAGACAGCCAACTTGTTGAGCTTCTTCTCTGATCCATATAATAGGAGACCAGGGACACCAAGAAAATTTTCTTTAAGGACATCATTAAAACAATGAATATCCTTTCCGATATTCCAGGGCTTTAACTGTTATATTTTATTCATACTGAAAAGAGGTAAAAGGTCTGCACTTGCTGACCTTATTAAATTCCAGTACACTTTGAAGCCTCACTTACACACTCCAGGTCTATCTCATCGACCTCCTGGGGTCAGAAGCTGCTTGTCTTGAGAAATGTAGATGAGTTGGATTTAAAAAAGAGAAGAAGATAAAAAATACTTGAGGTGCTCTCTTCACCAAATCCTATACTTATTTCCTCTGCCGTCCATCTACTTTAAAAACAAAACAAATTAATTTTATCTCTGAAAATTTGATGATAATCATAGCTATAATTTTAATGAAAGTGGAAGGTGCTAAGGAATGTGGGTTGGTGGTGACAGTATAACTACTAAAAGAACATGAAAGCCCCAATTCAGAACAGCATGAATTTTACTTTCTCTCATCTCTATCAAGTAATTATAAACAGATATTTAAGATTCTGTACATGGCTATTTGCATAAATATTCCCATTGTATCCCTGAATACGTCATTTAGTACTTGCTAATTGTGTTTAGGACATGATTTGTGTCCCCACCCAAATCTCATGTCAAATTGGAGGAGGAACCTTGTGGGAGTGTTTGGATCATGGAAGTGTATTTTCCCCTTGCTGTTCTTGAAACTGAATTCTCATGAGACTTGATGGTTTAAAAGTGTGTGGCACTTCCCGCTTCGTTCACTCCCTCTGTCTCTTGCCACGATGTAAAGAAAATTCTTGCTTCCCCTTCACTTTCTGCCATAATTTAAGTTTCCTGATGCCTCAGTCGTGCTTCCTGTTAAGCCTGTGGAACTGTGAGTGCACCTTATTTCTTAAGTGTCATTGTTTGAGTGATAAATTAATTACCACCCTAAACATAGAAAAAGTTTCTTGTTTTTTTTCTTAACAATTAAAATGTAGAAAGAAATAATTATAGCCATAATTATTTTCTTTATAATTAACCTATAGCTAAAACATTCTAAATATATTTATAATTAATATATTCTAGGGCAGCAAAGTTACAGTTTTACAAAAACTTTAGTGTATGACATATTTGGATTTCTCAGTACGTAACACTTTAGTAGTATTTAAAATGTACATATTCAAAATCCATTTATTATACTTCCTATTAAGTTTCTGGGTTTTTGGGGTTTTTTTTGCAAGCACCAAAATGTTACGATATTTTTACAGACTTATCTTGTAATAATTGTTTTGATTCGTAGCATGTCATTGCTTGGCAGATTGTATATCTTTGTTCCTCTCACAATAAACCTATAAAAATATCTCATTATTATTCTAATTTTACAGGTTTATAGCTATAAATAAGAAAGATTAAAAAGCTTTTTCAAGACACTCAGCCAGCAAAAGAGAATCTACTTTAAAGCTATGATCTGTTTATTGGGGGTTCTGAACTCTGAAGCACCATCCTTTATGGACTTGCCCCCTTCTAACATCTGCCTATGTTGGCATGCAAAAACCTTTATATCAGAATCTCCGTGCCCCAGATTATGGAGACCACTCTTTAGCTCATGCCCTCAAAGACTGCCATCATTTATTAATCACCTTGCAAAATTCCAACATCTATATCAGTCTAATCCAGCACCTAATCTCAATACTGCTTTGAGAGCTTTCCCTGATGAACCCCACTGTTTACATCATTTTGGACTCTCCCAACTGTGCTGTAAGGAACCCCTTATATGCTCAGTGACTTCATTGAAGTTCCTTACCTTTCTTGGACTTAACATTTGACCCCTCATCTATATGCCTCTTCTTCCCCTGTCATTATTATTGAACAGTCTCTATAGATATATCTCTCTGTACATAAGTGCATTATCTCCTTAGCCATGGTATTCCTCTCTTTTCCAAGTCTCATGAGGACATGGAATATTTTATGGAATACTATGTTAGGTTTTACAAATGTAGTTTAACACAAATTTGAACAGTCCCAGAAAATGTAGTGTTCTCTCTCTCTTCCATATTTGCTCTCCTAAATATTTATGTTTTTTTCAATGCCCCTAAAGACCAACATTTTCTGCTTATTCATTCATATATAATAAAACAAGACTTTATGACATTTATTGAGTTTTACATTCTTATAATTCCAAAACTGGAATGAATTTTATTTTTCCAGTTCTCATTGAAGGCACTTTAGTACAGGCTGAGTGAATGTTCTCTTTTATGGTAATCAACTGCATTGAGAATAATGATTTATTATTGTACAAATGAAGTCATCTAGAAGTGAATTATATATGGGGATAAGACAATCTCTGTGTTTACCTGGGAAGACACCTCACTAGCTACTTGGCGCTTATCAGACTTTGATTTTATTATTTTACACTACCACCGTTATTCTCAGGGGAGGGTCTCATGTCTGTATCACTGAAGATACCTACGCCATTAGGTGAGATATAAATCTCTCCCCACTGTGGTGGGGGGAACTCATTTCCAATTGTTGCTATTCTATTAGTTTTCTATTATTGTATAATATGTTTTCATGAATTTGGAAGCTTGAAATGACACTCCTTTAGTGGTATCTCAGTATCTCTAGAAGAGCAACACAGCATGGTTGGATTCTCTGCACCAGATTTCAAAACTTGAAATTTACAATGAGAATCACAAAACACTGGCTAAAGAAATAAGAGACAGCACAAACAACTGATAAAACATTCTGTACTCATGGGTAAAAAGAATTAATATTGTTAAAATGGCTATACTGCCCAAAGGAATGTACATAGTCAATGCTATTCCTAGCAAACTACCAACTATATTTTTAATGGAAATAGAAAAAACTACTCTAAAACTGATATGAATCAAAAAATAAATAAAAATAAAAAAGCTTGAATTGCCAAACAATCCCACACAAAAAGAAAAAAACCAGAGGCATCACATGATTCAACTTCAATATATACTACAAAGCCACAGTAACCAAAACAGCATGCAGTTGAACTGGGGATTCAGAAGCTTTCAGTGAAAAGATAAGCTTTATGTGGGATATAATTAATGTCTAGGATATTTGAAAAGTAAAATATAAATTGAAGATTTTAAGTAGACCAAACTTGAGAAAATAAAATGTGACTAAGCCTTGTGGGGGGCTGCTTACCTCAAAGTGAAGATACTGATTGGACAACACAAATGAGCAGATAAAATAATATAGGCAATACTGAAAATTAACCATTTCTATGAATTAAGAGTGGTAGGACTGAGGGCTGCATGGCCAGGTGAAAAATCAAGCTTGACCCAATCAGATCCACTTCACTATTTCAGACACATGCATAGATTAGATTCTGCATAATCTGGGAATAGAGATGGTTATAAGACAATTAATGTTTTAAAGGGAAAATAACACTTATCTACAATTATGTTTCAATAAGTAAATATGTATTCTCCACTATGGTACTATCATAGATACTTTGTTATTACACTGCAAGTCAAGCTCATCTTGTTCCAAAAGAAGATCCTTTTTAAACTATGAAAGATCACTTCAAGAAGAAACTTTGAAGATAGTAGTATGGTATAAAGAAATGCATATTTTAGTTATCTAACTATTGGTCTTTATAGAAAAATGTGTATTATTAGACAATATACATTGCAACATAGGGACTAATTTGTCCTTGTATGTAAATAAAAGAGTCTAAGAATAGAAATCCACCACTAGAAATTTTACTGTCATAGGTACCTTTGCTTTATTTTATTCTTATTCAATCCCTAAGTTAAAATTGCACAGAACAAATGCTTGGCAGTTTGGAGTGCATTGTCTATTGTTCCTCAAGTACCATCTGGCACAGCAATCTTGACTGCAGAAAGTGTTTAATGACCATCCTGACTGTTGGCTATAATAGATGCATCTCTGCTACTTTTGCAAGATCTATGAGTAATTATAGCCAGAAGGATGACAATCACAAATCTCAACAGAGTGTTCAGTTATTTCCAATTCCTAAGACATTTTAAGAATGTGAAATTCAGCAAGACAAATAAACAAACAAACAGGCTAGTTAAGAAAGTCATCATATATAATAAAATATCAAATAAATAACAAAAGCATGCCATTGAATTCTTGTTCTGTGCATGACTTAGTTACCTGACTTCTTTCCAGGAAGCTAAAGGGAAAAAAATGTTTGCTTATATTTCATGAACAAGGGCAGTAGTTCCCTGAACCTTCTCAAGTCATAACATCTAACAAATTCTATGTATGAAGCGTGAAATTAATAATGGCAAAAATAGGAGTCCAAGCAAATCAACAGAGGATGAAAAATAGTACAAGTGTGTAGTGAGACTCTTGGAAGCATGGGAATTATATTGAATGCTAATTATCACTTACATACTTACTTACAACTTCTGCATTCTCAGTCCAGATCCCTCAGAGGACTTACAAAAAACTGTAAGTACACATTTTGTACATGAACTCAGAAATCTTACTTTGAGAAGTAATACTTAATGTTATGCATACTTCACTTCATATACATAAATCTATTTCAGATCTCAAGAAGTTTGTCAAAGTTAAGTTTAACTAAATAAAAGAATCTCCATAGTTACCAAATTTGGTCCAGAGCTGGTAATTGCCAGTGATAAATGACAATCACTGTTACTACCTAACTGATATTTTGTAAACCTAAATTGCACTACAAAGCTGTATTTATTATTTATAATGATAATATTAAATTAATACACTGAAACTAGCTACGTTATATAAAATAAATGGCATGCTCATGTTTGTAGACGATATTACTATTCCTCTATTGTTTCCTTTAAGAAGTGTCTTCTGTATATTGCATATGCTAGGTCATGCAAACATTAAAAAGATATGGCTCTTGCCTCAAGGAAGACACAAGAAATGTGTCTACATTGTGAACTACATGGATGCACCAAATCATCTATCTTCTCTATATGCTTGTCATCTTAACCAGTGCTGTAGGTTTGTCAAGCCACTGGCTAGCATACCTATTACACTCACCAAAATGAGAATACAGCTAGGGAAGATAAATAGTGTATAATTATTAGAAAGAACTATTTTTATGTATGCAAGGTATCTCTACAATCTACTTTGACATAATTAACTTTATGACATATTCTAGACAAAGCCACATCAATAGAGCTCTGTAATACACAAAAGGCCAAAATTAGCTGTATGTGTACAAGACAAAAGTTCAAATCACTCAGATATTCTTGCTGCCACTATTCAAGTTAGAGCAATATCAGTCATTAAAAAATCTGATTCATGCCACCATCTTTGACCACCCTGGAAATCTATTGGTTAAAAACCACTTGCAAGAGTCTGAGTTGGAAAGTAGGGCTATCTCTATAACTTATCACCAGCCCACCCTTGTCCCGCAGGCTCTGTGCACTATTTGGTAAGATCCTAAAGAACAGATGCTATGTCATATTTATTAATTCAGTGTTCCAACTATTGAAGACAGTATCTAAATTGGAAGGGTGGCACATCATGACGAAATCTTGTCTGAGGATCGACTATACAATGCTTGAGGCAGAATACATTGTCAGAAATCTCACATTAGATTAAATAAACAACATCTATAGCTATTTTCAGTATAGAAATTCTAAGTCAAGCTATTTCATCAGTAGATTTTGTCATGTAGTAGTTCATATCATATCTTAATATAATTACCAAATTATGATTAAAATCATATTCTACATATGTAAATTTTATATCTTGTAAAGATAACTCATGTAAGGGTGATTCTATATTCACACTTAAGTTCCTTGGTTTTGTTTATTTCTATCTCTCCCTAGATTTGCATCTTTTAGGTGTGTTTATGGAAATGTGGTTGTATATGAGAATTCATGTGTAATTCTATATGTTGAATACACAGGAAATGTAATAGATTCTCAGAAAATTCTTTAAAAATGTAATATTTTCACCCCCATTGTTTCAAAAATGAGTATTAAATTATCTAATAAAACACTCTTTCACTGTAAAATATTATCTGAATGTTATAGACATCTTTTGAAACTTTCAGATACACTGTATTTTTGCTTAAATGATACATTCTGTGTTGAGTTTGTGTGTGCGTATAATGAAAACAGACTATTTGTCTTCCTTTATTTTGTTTTATGACTTCTGATTCATATCATAATAGTCTGGATTATAGATATTCTCTCTTACCTATCCAACATATAATAAACTTTTTCCCACACGAATACATTTTTAGCTCCTAAAATGATTTTTCTATAACATGAAATAGAATACAGTAATATAAAAAATACATGCCGGTGCAGTGTCTCATGCCTGTAATCCTAGCAATTTTGAAGGCCAACACAAGAGGACTGGTTGAGGCCAAGAATTCAAGATCTGCCTGGGCAACACAGTGAGACTTCATCTCTACAGAAAAGTATAAAAATTAGCCAACCATGATGGTGCATTCCTGTAGTTCCAGTTATCTGGGAGGCTGAGACAGGAAGATCCTTTAAGCCCAGGAGCTTGAAGCTGCAGTAAGCCAAGACTGTGCTACTGCATTCCAACCTGGGTAGTGGAGCATGACCTCATCTCAAAAAGAAAAGAAATATAAACAAAAAGCAAAAAACAAACAAACAAACAAACCCCGCTACAAATACAAAAAAAAAACCAAAAACCAACAACATCCCATGCAAAACAGAATTTCACAGTTCTGCAATCATCAAAAGGGGTTGGACTTTGATATGCCCTGTTCAAATAGCATTAGTAGGTATTTCGTTGAAGAGAGTAAAATACATTATTTAGGAAAATATCAAGTGTATTTCTTAAGCTTTTGATTCTGCAGAGCAGATTTTTTGAAAGGTTTTATCAGAGGCGTGTGAATCAGAGAAACTCCATCTTGAATCGGAACTGAGTAAAATTAGGCTGAGACCCAGTGGGCTGCATTCCCACATGGTTAAGGCATGCTAAGTCGAAGGATGAGATAGGAAATCGGCACAAGACACAGATCATAAAGACCTTGCTGAAAATAAAAGTTTGCAGTAAAGAAGCTGGCTAAACCCCAGCAAAACCAAGATGGCCATCAGAGTGACCTCCATTTGTCCTCTCTGCTACACTCCCATTAGCATTATGAGAGTTTACAGATGCCATGGTAACATAAGGAAGTTATCCTGTATGGTCTAAAAAAAGGAGGTGTGATGAATAATCCACCCCTTGTTTAGCATATTATCAAGTAATAAATTAAAATGGGCAACCAGGAGCCCTCAGGACTACTGTGTCTATGGATTAGCCATTCTTTTATTCCTTTACATTCTTATAAACTTGCTTTCACTTTATGGATTTGCACTGAATTCTTTTTTGCAGATCCAAGGATCCACTCTTGGAGTCTGAATTCAGACCCCTTTCCTGTAGCAGCATCAATCAGTTAATCAGCATTAAATGTGGCCTTCAAGGAATTATTGATAAATGTTTAATTTCAATCTTTTATTTCAGGCTTTCTAAATCTTCCAAGAGACACATATGTTAGCATTCTCCATCTGATTTTTATGGTTATTTATTTTGTTACTCTTAGGAAAACAAATGAATCCATTAGTTTTTAATAATTAGTGTGGACACAAAAATGTGCCTGTGTTAATGCTACTAATTTACATAGGGACTTTGTTAGAAATTTACAAATTTATGCCAAAATCAGTCTATGTAGTCAGCGTTTACTATCAGTTCTTCTCACAGAGGCTGTGGTAGAGAGATGAAACCATAAAACTCGTGTCAATACTTTAACACTGTCTAAAGTGTTTGTAAATGGTAAAACTATAGCAATATACTTTCTGGAAATGAGTTCGGTTTTAATAGCACGGAACTCTAGAGATCCTTTGGTTGTCTGATTTAGAATGCTAGCCTAAAGCAGGATGGAAATTAAAGTTGAAATATCTCGGTTATCCATGACATTTTACTACTGTGTTACTGCTGTGGATATAGAACTGATTATTAAAATATTTGTTTCCCCAGTGGGATTTTCATTCCGGGTGTTTTGATTGTGATAAGAGCAGTAATCCTTTAACTATCCCTTTGGGTATGATAAAATTCTTTCAAGTAAATGAGAATTAATCATAGATGTTATATAAGCTGGACAATCTTTTATCACTATGCTGAGAGGTAGTAGCTGACATCTGCATTTCTTGCTTTCCTTTGACTATTGATTTTATTTTTTACCTGTGATTATGTCAGTTCACACCATTTTGTCTTATTGTGATAGGGTCAGCTCCTCGTCTCTTACAGTTTGCCATCTACTCTGTGGGTAAAGCTATTCTCTGAGTATTGATGAAAGAAGAAATGTTGCTGACTCATCTGTTAAAAAAAATATGCCAACTGTCTATTGTGGAAGCTATTAACAGTAAAATGAACCTTACCTGTAATGGCTGGAATAGAAGAACAAATGTGTACACATTTGTACACAGACACATGCACACACATACACACACAATTGCTTCTGAAGCACTCAACAAACTATTATTTTATACATATCTATTCTGGTAGGCAACAAGTTTGTGAATCTTCTATTTTGTTTGATTTTATTTTTACCTGTGATTATGTCAGTTCACACTATTTTGTCTTATTGTGATAGGGTCAGCTCCTCTTCTCTTACAGTTTGCCATCTACTCTGTGGGTTAAGCTATTATCTGAGTATTGATGAAAGAAGAAATGTTGCTGACTCATCTGTTAAAAAAAAATATGCCAGCTGTCTATTGTAGAAGCTATTAACAGTAAAATGAACCTTACCTGTAATGGCTGGAATAGAAGAACAAGTGTGTACACATTTGTACACAGACACATGCACACACATACACACACAATTGCTTCTGAAGCACTCAACTAACTATTATTTTATACAGATCTATTCTGGTAGGCAACAAGTTTGTGAATCTTCTATTTTGTTTCTTTACTGCAGTAATTAAATGTCATGGCTTCTTCCTCATTCCTGGTAGTAATTCACAACTTGGTGACATAGGTATGTGCCACTAATTGTTTACATAATCTCTTTTTGATTAGGGTGTACAGTGTGGCTACAAACTTTCTATCTCCAAATGGCTGAATCTAAACTTAAAACCGACTTGGGAAGGCTAAAATTTTGATGGCTTTCAAATTCATAATTTTTACAAACTTACTGCTTACTTCAAGGATATAAAAAGTGGGAAGAGACTGAGGTTATGAGCAGTGTTACATACATGAGAAGAAAAAGAGAGAGAGATTGTTTATCTGTGTTACCTATTAGTTATCATCATTCTTAACCACAGAGATATATGGGAACAAGCTATAAAAATACAGAAAAGCACATATCTTGGCAAAATAAGCACACTCATAAAGAATTAAATGTATAACAAAAAAAATAGAAGAAAAGAAACAGCAACTATATAGTCAATCACACAGGTGTATCAGTATGGAGGGTCTGTGTATGTGTATATGGTTGCATAAAATACAACTGAAAATCAGACACATATTACCTAAATAAAGTGTGTAAGTATATATTTATTTATTTATTCATCCTTTCACTCATTCAGCATCCATTATGCACTTGTGCTAAGTGCCTGATAGTGATGTCAGTGTTTTTAACTAACATTTAAGAGTTGCTCTTTGTATACATGAAATTATATTTTCCTAACAAGAGGGTCACATGAAGTACCATTATGAACTAAATATAATAGGTAAGAAGTTGTCTATTTCCACTCCCTATAGATAAAATTTATCTTTTCTCTAAAGTACTCTGTCAGGATTTTTATAAAGGCATGTATATTTTTTCTGCTAACAGGCCATATATTCCTTCCAGTGTAATTCCATAGTATCAATAGAATGGAGTTGAGTATATAGGATAAAAATTACATAAAAATTACAGACTATTGTGTATGTTGGAATGGGAATATCTGTGCCAGAATTAAAAACTTGGAGAAATTATAACTTGTAGTGATAGATAAATGGCATTGTATTTAGCCAGGCTGAGCTGGAACCTTAGTATTTACATCTTTGATTTGACCTTAGGAAATGAGTTAATGCTCTGATCATTCATCTGTTAATCTGTATAATGGGAATAATCATGATAACCAGCTCCAAAGGATTATGTGAAGATTGAATGAGATCATGCATGCAAATCCCTTGACCTATAATAAATTCACAGTACACAGTATATGTTAGTGCTCTTTCTCTCTCACATATATATACACACACATATATATATACACATATATATACATATATACACATATACACATATACATACATATATATACACATATACATATATATACATATATACACATATACATATATACATATATACACATATATATATATACACGTATATATACATATATACACATATATATACACATATATATACATATATACACATATATATACACATATATATACACACACACACGCACACACACAGATCTGTAATGATAATAATAATAAATCATCAGTTTAGCATCCTCAAAAGAATTTTCAGCTGGACTATTACTCAGGACACACATATTCAACACACACGCACCAGCATTTTAAAAAATCAGGAAATATGACAACCTTTATGGCAGTGCCTGATACATTTTTATAAAAGATAAATGGTCAATTAAATATATTTAGGGAGACACTATTGGGAATATTATGAAATTATGATGCACGTCACTATAAGTGACTGAAAATGAGGCTATCTTTATATTTCACCTTACCAAAACTACACTTACATAATAAAGTATTCTAAAAAGAATAGTTGAAGATGGGTAGTCACAATGGTCATTTTATTTTAAAATTAAACTTTAACTATATTCTTCTACTAACTTATGTAGAATCATTTCAGCAAGTGTGCTCCAAGTGGAAATGGATGATTTGGGTCAGCAGGAAGGGAATGTCTTTCCCAAAACTGAGCAGATGAAAAGCATCAGTGAAACTCTACATATTCTTTAACATTTAATTCAGGTATTATTTAATACTTCATATTTCTTCATCTCTACATCCATAACAGATAATACATGCCTTTTTAATAGCACATGTAGCTCTTTTTCATATTCCTATTTTCTTAACCTCAAGGACAGAAAATTAATGATGCTTTAGCAGGTTTTGTTGCTCTAGCTTCTTAATGGACTTGGTACTTCCAGCTTATGAAGGTTTCTCTAATGATTTCATTTAATAATTTGTTATTTCTTTTCTACTTCAATAAGAGTATAGAAACATCTTTTATAGCATGTGTAGCTCTTTTCCTTATAGCTATCCCCCAGACCTCAAAGAAAGAAATTCATCATGTTTTAATGGGCTTGGTAGCTAAAGTTTCTTATTCAGTCATGTAGTATTAATGATTTTCTATTTTCTTATATAAAGAATTCTCTATATAAAACATAGCAATATAAAATAATGTTAGAATGAGACAATTCCTATCTTAAATATTATACACCAAAGTGACTGTGTGAAAGGCATGGCTCCTATATACAAACATTTACAAAAGAAGAGTAGGGATTTTTTTTTTTACCTCTTGAATTTCTCAGAAACATGAAGCATTTACAGAGAAATTAGAGAAAAGAGAGAACAGTGTTCTATAGATCTCTTTGGAATATTTTTCTCCTGTATCACATGCCCACAGTAGAGGAAAGATGGTGCTACCTTCTAACATCCAACTTTCTCTTATTAAATGTTTTTAATCAATAAATAAAAATTGTATATATATATAGCAAAATAGCCTATATATGTATATATTTACTATATATATGGCAAAATAGCATGTGTATATATATGTGTGCATATATATATATATAATATGTAGTGTGTGTTGTGTGTGTGTATCATATGTAATGATTAAATCAGGGTAAATGGAATAGCCATCACCTCAAACATTCATTATTTTTTTGTGTTAGGAACACTTAAAATCTTCTCTTTTTGCTCTTTTGAGATGTAAAATAAATTCTCATTAACTATAGTTGCCCTATTGTGCTATAGAACATGACAACTTATTCTTTCCATCTAACTGTATTTGTAGCCACTCACTCCCAGCCCACAAACTTCCCATCCTCTGGTAACTATCATTTTACACATTATTTCCATTAGATTTTTTATAGGTCCCAGAACATGAAATATTTGTTTATTGCAGCACTGCTCCCAATAGCCAAGATATGGAATCAATCTTAGTGTCCTTCAATAGATGAATGGATAAAGACAACATGGTTGTGTACACAACAGAATATTATTTAGCCACAAAAAGAATAAAATTCCATCATTTGCAGTAACATAAATGAAACTAGAGGACATTATGTAAAGTGAAATAAGCAAACATCCTACTTCTGAGAGACGTTTCAAGGTAATCACTTGGGCAGTGATGAAATGTCTTACCTCCACTGAAGAGAAAGAAAATTTGTGTCTGATTTATCTCTAAGAAAGCTAAATTCACTTTTGGGGTCTGATGACATTTACAGAAACCTAAAAGATTAAAGAAGGGCTGAACTGAATATGAATAGCTGCTTGAGGGCAGGGGAGTTTAAAAGTCATTTCGTTTTGATACTAGCCTGGTATCATAGAGATTGTTGAGACCCTGGGATAAAATAACCACGAATAAGTTATGGCAATGAGGGAGATACTGAGTTTGGTTGTCTTTTATCATACCTCATTTTTCTTGGATGGAACAGGACCCCCAAGAGAAAGAAGAGGGTCTTTCAGATACTGAGAGGTGTGTCATATCTCACCAAGGTCAATGAGGGAGATACTGAGTTTGATCGTGTTTTGTCCTGCACATGACTCAAGTTGGAAGAGGAAGAAAGGCTTAACCTAAAGTCAAGTTCTAAATTTTGATTAACACATAAGGCTAGACGCATTCATGTGCCAGCAACTTGGAGACTGGTTGTACTGTTTTAATATCTGAGAATGAGCAGAGAAACAAAAGGCAATTTTATCCAGGGATAAGGAAGATTAGCCTCAATGAAACTATTAAAAAAAAACCCTTAGAGTTTTTATTTTAGTATTGGGTTTTTATTTATCATGATTCATATAAGTTCAACATAAACTGCATGTAGCTAGGAAAATAGAGAAATGGGTTAAAGATTGAATTAATAAACTTAAGCTTGTCATAAAAATGCATTCTTGAAAGATGTTAAATAGTTATTAGTGATAGGTCATAATTTTACATGTCTCCTAGGTCAACCTATGTTTGGAAACTCTTATCAACAATTTTACATAAACCCATCTGCTGGTCATCACTTCCAAACTGTGGTCTTTATCCTAATGGATGAAATAACCTTATTTTTAAACCAATGATTTTTAGCTGCTTCCTTATTCTCATTTGAAATTTCTATTAATCACTATGAATTGTACTTTCTGTACATCCCCTAAATTGCTCCCCTTTTTTCCCCTTCTCACATCTAATTCCTTAATTTAGGTTTCTATAACCTTTTGTGTATATTAGCTTCCTAGCTTTTCTCTCCATTTTTTGGTTTTTACTTCTTTGTCTTACACACACTTGCTATGAAAGCAGAGTAAATGAATCACATAAGAATTGTTTAAAATGCTCTCATGTGATAATTTTTTTTAAATCACACATAAGCTTATATTTGACCTAAACAGGATAAGGACTACATGTATTACAAATTTGTTAAGGATTTGACTTTTGTTCACCTATCCGTAATCTTTTCTCAATACTGAACTCACTTCTGTTCTCACACCCTATTCTTTTTAATCTGTGTTTTCCATACCTGAAATACAATATTCATGGCTCTTTTGTTAATCTGAACAACTCTACTAATGCTCCAGATTTGACTTTTACTTCATGCTGTACATTACATCTTTAGACTTATTCATCCTACATAATTGCTAGTTTTTAACCTCTGTAACTACTTCTCATTTCCTCCAGGCTGACCAGTTCTCAACAGAAGTTAAATCCTGTTTCTTGTGGACAACCACTATGACCTAAGAACTACCTTGTGACTTAGAACTGCAGTGCTCCTTGTAGCTATCTGCTTCCTGAATGCCACGTACCAGCATATTGAGCCCCTGGGATGTCCACAACTATTTTGGAGCTAAAAGTTGACTTGGGATCTTTGAATACTAGTATAGACCACTCATCCTACTCTTCTTCCCCAGGGACTATTGAATCAGTGTTTTAAGGGATCAGTTCTGCCTGCACTGCCTTTCTCTTCCTCCACACTTACTAATCTGGTGGCTGTGACTAGGGGGTGTGATAGCCGGTACCAAGGGACCTGCTTTAAAGGAGATTTAGGCAGAAATGTCAGCCAAGATGGTGTTTCAGCTTCTCCAGGAGAAGCAGAGACATAGTGCTGAGTTCTGTCACTGAACCAAGGCCCACTTCCAGGGAATATGCAGGACAGAAGGGTCTCCTGGGGAAATTTGAAAGAGAAAATGACCTAAAGTACCACTGAAAGAGTATTTTAAATAGAATTTGGAACAGCCAGGCAGAACAGAGAACTACTCTGAAGCTGTAAAGTCTACTTTCCAGGATGTCAGTCAGTGAGGAACAAGGAATTTGGTCATCAGAACGTCCCAGAAAACTAGAAAAGAGCCACCAGGAATTAAAATCTGGGGCACTTGGACAGTGCATGAAATGTAGGTCTTAGCATAACATCTTTACTGACCTCCCTATGTTCCAAAACTTGAGAAGATATATACCATATTTCCCTTCATTACTGCAATACAGAGTTAGTAGGGAGTCGCCAGACCATATTGACTTTATCCTGAGCACACATTTAAATGGCACTTTTTAAGTTCCTGTGCCATCAGTGGAGCCTGTGACAGCAGCCTGGCCATCAAACTCTCTGCCCTGAAACCTCTGGTGCCTGCACAAGCTCCCTTTCCTGGCCTCCCTTCAGAAAAGAAACTATTCACTGGACCTGTAGGGAATCCTAGAAGAGAATGGACCAACTAGATGGATGCAGGCAACCTGATTATCGGAATGACTGAGTGGAGAAATACCCTCTCCTCATCACTGTCTCACATTAGATGGTGACTGCATAAGTAACACTTTTATTACAATAAGCCACTGAATTTTGGTTGGTTATTTTTATAGCTGTTAGTATGTCTTTGGCAGTAAGAGTTAACAGAAGTCAACATGATTGTGGCTACTGCACCTATTTCCAATTAGTGGTACTCTTTCCAGCCATGGACTATCACACACAATGCTGCTATGAATAATTTTGTACATTTAAAACTTGCCCACATGCACACATCTTTGTTAAGCATATACTCAGAGGTAGAATTGCTGGTTCACATGATGTAGATTTCTTCAAATTGAAGAAAATTGACAACTAGTTTTCAAACTTGTTGCACCTTGATTATATTAACATTTACATGTAGCAGATTTCCCTTTGCTCCACCTTCTTGGCAATACTTGTCTGTCTTTCTTTCCTTGGTTAGTGATGAAAAAGTGTAACTTTTCATGTTCACTAGCTCTTTGAATATTATCTTTTGCCAGTTTTCCTAACAAGTCAATAGTATTTCTTGCCTTGGTCTATTTGTTTCTAGACTCAAAGAGCTCTGATACATGGATTTAGTTTGTCTCATATCAAATTATCTAATGATTTGGTTCAAATAGCAGGATTAAAACACCAAATCTATGAGATTAAGGATAAAAGCACATTTATGTTATATATTATATTATTTTTATATTCAATTTAAACCAACACTGACCAAAAATGTAGTAGAAAAAAAAACAGCCTTAATTAATAGTTCTATCTGGACATCAACAATGAATTTATGTAATCCAACATTGAATATTCATATAAGTCATAGCCACTTCTACGTCACAGAATAAAGTTTAATACCATTCCTAAATGATGCCTCCACCAGGCTGACAGAAAGAAAATGGTTAGTTGTGGAATAGCCATGGCTGAAAGCCACCTGTGCTTCATTATAAATATTTGGTAGAATATGATGGAAGAGAGAAAGGTAGGTTTGTAATTTTATTGGCTGCCTTTTGAAAATCTGGGATTATAAAGAGTTAGCCATCCAGGCAATCAATTTATAGATTATAATGTAAGGTGAATATTAAAGGGTTTTGGTTTTAGAAAATCCTTAATTGGTCATTTTGAAGAAGTACACATTAAAAAAGACTGATCATCCAATCAGAAGAGTGTCTGGAAACTAAATTTTAGGGTAGTTGTTCTCATAGAAAAAAATATAAGAAAGGTAGAAGTTGCAGATATTAACTCTGATTTGGAATTTTACAGTGTTATTAGACCCATATCACAACTCAGAATTTCCCCTTGTTCTCAGATATGTTATCTGAAATGAGTTTGGACCATGAAGATGAATTATTCTTTACATTTTGGAGGGGATTACCTAACTTTAATTTTCTAAAAATTCTACAGGACATGTTTCCTCACTAATATGGAAAATAATTTATTGTAGTTCATATTTTGTTTTACTCTTCTCCTCACAACTGTGTTTATCAAGCTATTAGCAGAAAAAGCTAGCCTTACTTTTTTTCTAGTACAAACCTGTTTCTTTTTACCTACTGATGAAGCACTATAAATAATTTTTTTTTTTTTCTTGAGAAAACTCAATACACTCTCAATAGCTTGTAGATAGGATTCAAGTGGGACCATGCTTGGGATTTTTCTGTTAATAAGTTGATAGTAATAAAGAGGCTGTTTAACCAGCTGCACAGACTAGGCCTCATCTGGTATTTAAACCTTATCCAAGTAGTCTAAGCTCTGTACTGGTCTTCAGCTTTGTAAAATTCAGAATAACAATTTTATCGATTTATCCAAAGACATTAGCTCATGCTTAATTTAACTAATTTATAAATTAGAAAATCAGTGTATTAGTCTATAATTTATACATATACATAAAAATAAATGTTATTTCTAATTTTTATAAGTAGATAGGTTTATGAATAAATATAAATTGCAAGACCTATAAGCATATTTTTCCAAAAAAGAGAGAGAAATGAGTATTATGATTACTCAAGAAAGTATCATAAATTATATTTTTCAAAACTAGAAACACTTGTCACTGGATAACTGACATCTCTTATTCTACTCTGGGCTTGCTTTCCCTCCCTCCCTCCCTCCTTTCTTTCTTTCTCTTTCTTTCTTTCTTTCTTTCATCTTGTAAGATTGTTATTTTATGTGTGTGTATGATTTGATGAAAAAATGAACATAGAAGTTATAAAATCATGACAATTAAGTTGAGATTTAAACTTACTAATATTATACTCTGAAGTCTCAAAAGGTTTAATCAGATTCTAATATTTTAAGTGATTTCTGGTCACATTAAGTTACAAATTAATCTGGGCAGTTTATTGGCTTCATGGGTTTAATTTATTCAGTGTCAAAACTAAAGAGTAAATACTTCTAAAATACAATTTGAGTGCCTAATCAACTGTGATTATTTACATGATAGATAAATACAGTCTTGCCACTTGGCAGAAGCAATAGTAAGAAGGACAATAAATATGTATATTGGGATTTAAAGGACATTCTTTTTCTCCAGAGCTGATATAGTAGACAAGAATATAACATTTCTGTATTGCTTGGTGGAATTTTAGAATTAATGGATAGTGCTTTCTCTAACTGGGAATGTAAGCCAAAAATTGAGCCATGCAGCTAAGCAATCATTCTTGGTTTAAATTTGTACTCACCTCAACAATTGACTAAGTCATTAATGAGACCACTAATCCCTTAAATGAAAATGATGTCTGAATCCAATTCCTCTCAGTAAATAGGTTTGCATTGCCAAACCAACTCTGGGAAGCTTTACAAAAAAGATGTAATGTTGCAGAAACTTGCTCAGTTAAAAATATATTAAGACCTACCACACAAGAAATATACTTATGCACAAACACACATATAAACTCTTGCATAGACATACACATACAGATACACAACAACTTATTAACAAATGTGTCAGTATTACTTCTTCACAGTGTTGTAAGTTGTCATTGCAGACTGAATATTTAGAATGGTTAAATTCACTGGGAAAAAAATGTATTCTTGAAGTTGTAAAACTGAACTATTTAGAATAGGTTCATAGGCATTTCACTCAAAACCATGGATAGTTTTGTTTTTTTTTTTCCACCTTAATCAACTTAATAAAGAAATGTAACCTTTAAACAAAGTTATGGAGCAATATAAATAACCAAGGAGAGTTTTAACAAACATCATGCTGGTAGAGTATTTTAAAATATTGAACTTGAAAAGCAAATGAAACAACACATTGATTGAGGAAGACGTAAAGACAGGTGTGAACAAAAGAACCCAGGAGAGACCAGTGTTCAAAAACAAGTAGGGCACATCTTACAGAAAGAATCTAAGGAAGACCGAAAAGATAAAAGTAAAGAGAGGTTTTAAGGTGAAACTAAAGGAATGTTCATTGAATAATTGTACTTTAAAAGTATAAGGTGAGCTCAACAGCAGAGAATAAAGTTTTGAGAAAAGTCCCAGAAGAAAAATGTGAAAATAGATATGGTTTACCAAATCTATGCTCTACCTTGTGTCTCAACAGAGAAGTCTTGGGAAAGTCATGTAATGTCATTAAGTCTTAGATTTCTTGTATGTACATTAAAAAGCTGGTCTATAACAGTGATTTCCATGTCCTAGCACTAGACTGCCCTGAATCTAACCCTCAGAGTTCTCCTAGGCAAAACCCAGCGGATCAAACAACTTACATAATTTTGTTTCAAATTCTAAAATACCAGTTATTTTAGGATAAATTCTAATCAAACATTATTAAATAAAAAATCATCTCAGGCCACCTGGATAACAACATAATATTTTAAAAGTAATTTTAAAAAATGAATGAAAATGCACTGTGGTTCACATTTTGGATACATTATCCTGATGCATGGTGCCACCATCTACCCAATCACCAAGTCCGCAAACCTGGAAGTTATTCTAGTACCTTTCCTTTATTTCTTTCTTCTTCCCCATTACCAAAAAATAATCACATGTAATCAGTGACCACGTCCTGATAATTTCACTCACTAACTTCTCAAATCTGCTTCCACCCCAATCTACAAAGTTAATGCCAACTGCTTGCACCTTGTCTCCTGCCTAGACTACCATAATTATCTTTCTCTGGTTTCCAACCTCAAAATATACTTCAACACTACCCTGCTAGGTGAGAAAGATTTCTAAATGTCAAATTTACCTTACAGTCACTAGTTTAAAATTTTCCATTATTCCCTATCATTAAGAACTACACTGTTCAATATGGTGATGGCAAATCATGTATGGATATTGAGCACTATAGATGTGGATAGTTTAAATGAAGATGATATGTAAAATTTGTAAAATTTGTAAAATACACATTACATTTCAAAGACAGTAGAACAAAAAAGTAAAACATTCCATCTTTTTATTTTATTGTTAATTGATTTGTTAATATTTTGGATATATTGAGTTAAATACTTTAATGCCAAAGTTAATATAGCCATATTCCGCTTATGTAATCTCTCAGCAAAAGCATTTTGAAAACACCCAAAGCCATGATTCCCTAAGCCCACAGAATAGGTTGTCTGAGTGTTAGATACCTGCTTGCTTATAGCTTATACATTTACGTGCTGCAGAATTAGGTCAAGGAGGTCACCTGTATGCTAACACATTTCAAGTTTTTAGGAACTACCTTGCTATCACCTACCTCCGGCTATTGGAGATCTACCAAAAGGGTAGTTCAAAAATACCAATGGAAGGTTACAGATAAAGGGGCTGTGGAAAGAGTATCAGAAAAGGCTCACAGAGAAGATGGTATGTTGGATATACTGGGTTAATACTTCATTATCAAAATACATTTTGCCTGTTTCTTTTTATTTTATTTAAATGTTCCTACCAAAAAGTTAAAAATTACCTATGTGGCTTGCATAATTGGATTGTGCATCCTATAAGACTAGCAACATATTTTGGGAGGCAAAATTATAATTCAAAATATGGTAACTCATACAAAAAGTAGAAAACGTGGTATTAAAGGTACTAAAATATTTTGTACTTCCATATTCTCTCTCTCACTATGCTATGGTGTATTTTGTTATTTATTGTAGGACTCTCTTTGACGTGTGCATTTGTTGTGCAATTACGCTGGTGGGAAAGAAAAGATAAGAGAAGACCCCAGCAGAAGCCCCTATGACTCAACTTGTGTGCAGCCCACCACCTGCTGAACGACCATTCCTCACTCTAGTGCTTGCACACTCATAAAGCTGGCTATGTTTTCTAGGAAAATGTTTATCAAACTGCATGTTTTGCTCTATTGGTGTCCAAGAAATAAACTCATTGGTTCAACATCAGCATTTCAACAAAATAATATAGAACATATAAAACTGTAGCAGATACAGTATTAGAGTACATATTAACTAGCAAGATATAAATAGTTTGTAACTCATATTTCCATTGTGTTTCTGTCAGATCATATAATTAAAAAAATGTATTTTCTGTGAGTTGAGCTCAACAAAGTTTGAAAAATACTGAAGTATACTGCATACGCCCCTTTAAAATCCTGCCTCTGCCTGCACAGTTATATTAAAATTCTTAAATTTCAGCCATAGTTTTGTTTCCTGAAGAAACCATGTTCTCTAAGGCAGTCTCCATGATATTACCTTTGCTGAATTTCTTCCTCATCAGCCCCGGTCAATATGGCAAAGTCTTACTAACTTTTTAATATTCAACTAAAGCACCATCTTCTTTGTAAGCCTTTTCTGATACTCTTTCCACAGCCCCTTTATCTTTTACCTTTCATTACTATTTTGAACTGTCCTTTGGGTAAATTTCCAATAGCTGGTGTAGGTGATAGCCAAGTAGTTTAAAAAACTTGAAATGTTTCCGCTGCACATATATTTATTAGCAAGCGAGAATCAAACACTCAGGCAACCTATTATGTGGGCTTAGGGAATCATGGCTTTGGGTGTTTTCAAAACATATTTGCTGAAAGATTACTTAAGGCAAATATGGTTATATTCATATACTTAGGGGCAGGTTTTGGAAACCAAAATTCTTTGGACAATATTCTTTAACAATCAGACCCAGAAACTGATGACTGAATATATTGAACACATGCAAGCCCAATCAGATTTGAAAGACCATTAATGCTGGGGGAGAGGGGAGGGTGCCTGCAAAATATTTTAGCCAGACAACATGTATTTTATATTGCCAGTATCTTCTAAGAGAGCCAATTTCAAGCATTCACTAGCTAATAAGTTATTAATATTATCAGTAAAAACCCAATTATGTTTAGCAAGATAGCAAAGTCACTATGCAGATCAGGATAAGAATAGCTGAGCTCATGACTACATAAAGATTAGTCTTCCTGTAAAAATTAACCTGGACTGTGAATTTCTGATTATATCAATTATATTTAAGCCATAAAGTAAACTATTATATATATGATTTCACAGTCTCTTTGTCTAACCTATTTTAGAATTAGTTGTATACCTAATAAAACTCCAGAGAATAGTTATAGACAATGTGGCTTGACTGCTAGTCAATCATGATATGTTTTGAAAATTAATTTAGGTCATAGTTAGACTAGTACCAATAGGTATGAATGTCCAAAAATGGGTAAGAATTCTGTTAATTAGTGTTCCTTTTCCATTAACCTCTAATAATATATGATTTAAATATGATGAAAAGTTTTTTTTTATTTCCATAGACTTTTAACATCTGTGGTTTGCCTTCCAGAAAATAAAATAATTGATCTTCTATTATCCCAAAGCATTATGCATGTTCCATGATTGATGCTTATTATAAATTGAACACAATGTTAAAATGGGATGTTTTTCCTATCACTTTTGAATACATTTTCAATAGTATATGGTATAAAAGCAAGGTTAGTGTGAGATGACTATCTTCCTTCTATGTGAAAAGTTACAAAGTTTTCCAGAGGTTCTCTCATGCCTCATTGACCAAAGCGTAACAACACAGATACAAGAAGGGGTCAGAAACTAAGTGAAAGAAGAGTGATTTGTGAAACAATTTATTTGGAGAAGGTTATTGCCCTAATTAGAGGCCCCACTCTTCTTTTTACAAGAGAGTAGAAGGTACCACCTCACAATGTAAAGGTACATTATGAACCATAAGAGAGCTTTAACATGTTCTTTGCTCTTAGCATACATCAAAGTTATGTACTTAACTTATAACCATGAAAAACAAAGCAGAAAGAGAACTGGGTTGCTGCTGCATAGGAATAGATATGGTCATTCAGCATTTACTATTCTCTATCAGAGCAGGAAATGGTAAAATGCTTCTAGTGGATGCACTAAAAGTGGCCACAAGAGAAAAATCCATCACACGCCCTGTTCAATAGGGTTATCATCATGATGGTGCAGGAAGAGAAGAAGCAATGAAAAATCAGCAGAAGAGTCTGAAAGTAGAGCTCCCAATGGCCAAGATCTGTGGTAAGAACTCAAAAGACCATCCAAAGTAGATGTGTTTCTGCCTGGGTCAAAGGAATTGTTGAAGAAAAACAAACCCAGCAAGAAACTGTTCAAGAGCACAGAAATGGCTCCTGATGGTTGACTTGTCCTGCCAGCCAGAAACTTGCAGAGAAGCTGTTTTAAATACCTGCATGTTCTGGGAATATAAAAGTGATCAGCCATATAAAAGTTTTCCTATCTCTTAATATCTCCGTAGTTCCACAGTTTTGAGTCCCCAGTGAGCATACAAACAACAATAAGGAAGAAGGTTAAGAGGAAAGGAGTAGAGAGGATCTCTTGTCTCTTTTCTAGTTAAGATAAACATAGGTACAATGCAAGAAGAGATAAGATATACCACTCCTCAGTCTGATAGAAATCATTCAGAAGACCCATGTACTATCACAGATGTTTATTTTGGTTCATTTTGTTTCCATGATTATACATATAACCATACCCATCATTAAAAATCTTATGGTATGTGGTTGGAGAAATGGAAAAATATAAATAACCAAAATTATGTGTTGTTTTTCAGTATTTCCATCACATTACACAAACACACCCACACATACCCTAAGAAGGTCTTAGCCTCCGCCTGTATTATGATCACTGACACTAATGAATTGTTGTGACATACAAAATGATCCTGCCAGTTTAATGTTTTCTCCATAAGAGAAACACATTGGTAATGCTTTGTTTCTAAAAGCGTCAGGCAATGCAGAGATAATTTGTGTAACAATCAAAAAAATTAAAAAAAAAAAAACTCTTTTGGCTCTCTGCTTCCAATGAAGCATTAAATAACAAATAGAAATAGGAAGAAAATGAGAAATGATTTCAGTCATGTTTATATACTTATTAAAAGATGAGTGAAACTGGGTGCATTGCTTGTAAACAGCAAGACGTTTATATCAAATATATTCCTGATGGCTCATTAAATCCTTTAATGGCACTGGAACCATTTCTAAAATGATCTGGTTTTCAATTTTAAACCATAAGTATCTCATTTGTATCTCATTGTATCCAAACAACAGAAATGGCCAGATATAAAAACTTGCTAATCATCTACTCTTTCTCATATGTGAATATAATCAGTTGATTCAGCCATTTCTTTGATGGTAATAATTTTATATCTGTGAATAAAAGCATATTTATCTCATTATAACTGATACTTTTATTATTATTTTTTAGGACAGAGTTTTGCTCTTGTTGCCCAGGCTGGAGTGCAGTGGTATGATCTCGGCTCACTGAAACCTTCATCTTCCAGTTTCAAGTGATTCTCCTGCATCAGCCTCCCGAATAGCTGAGATTATAGGTGCCCACCACCACACCTGGCTAATTTTTGTATTTTTAGTAAAGACGGGGTTTCACCATGTTGGCCAGTTTGTGGATTACAGGTGTGACCCACCGTGCCTGGCTGATACTTATTTTTTATAGTCTACACAAGAAACATTTCAAGGCATCATAATTGCTAGGCATTATTAGGGCCTTGTTTATTTAGTAACTCACACAGGTTCCATTTTATTTTCAATTTTTTTCACTATTCCCAGATCATATTTCTAAATAACACACATAACTCTATTTCTAGCTAGACATGATGGCAATCTTCACTTCTTCAAGAGAACTCAATACAATATTTGTAAATTTAAAAAAGTAGCAAATGAGAATGTCCAATTATATTTGTAAGATGAAGTATCAGTACAAGTGTGCCATCTGTCTAATTAGTATGATGAAGTTACAACCTGATACTTGGAAAAGAGATGATTTACCTATAAAGCTACAAAGAAAAGAGCGGGATCAAGTTTAAGACTGAACAACAGCAGCAAAAATAATTTCTTAAAAGTCTACATGTGAATGGGGTCCTGATTGTCTTTATGCCAACTCACTTAAGGAGTAGAGGCAACATGCTGGGAAATGCAAGCTGAGAATACCAGAGACTACCATTCCTATCTAGTTCCGTGTTCCTAAAGGAAGCATGTCATCCTGAAAGAACCTGGCCAATGTCCCTGCTCCCAATCTGAAATAGTGACTAAGAGATTTTGCCCAAAGGAAAAGGCAAGCCTAAAAGCCTAGAGCTCTGACATTCTTTCCAAAGAGACTACCTTTATTTGGAATAGAATACAAGGCAGTGTGATACTAGAAACCGATGAAGATTTTATCACAAGCAATTAAAATGAGACTAGTTAACTCCATGAAAGCAGAAAACTAAATGAGTCAACTTGTTTAGTAGAGAACATCAGTAGATTAGTGTATTAGGATGGTCTTACATTGCTATCAAGAAATACCTGAGACTGGGTAATTTGTTTTAAAAAAGGGGTTTAACTGACTCATCATTCTGCAGGCTGTACAGCAGACATAGTAGCATCTATTTCTAGGGAAGCCTCAGAAGGCTTACAATCATGGTTGAAGGCAAAGTAGAATCAGGGACATCAGATGGTGAAAGCAGAGCACAGGGATGCAAGGGAGGTGTCACACGTTTTTAAATAACTAGACTTGTGTGAACGCAGAGCAACAGCTCACTTATTACCAAGGGTGTTGTCCAAGCCATACATCAAGGATCTGCCCCTATGATCTAAACACCTCCCTATAGTCTTCTCTTTCAACATTGGGCATTACATATCAACATAAGAACTGAGTGGAGACAAATGTCCAAATGATATAATCTAACCATTGCCCCTCTCAAATCTCATGTACTTCTAGCATTGCAAAATACAACCATACTTTCCCAATAGTCCCCCAAAGTCTTAAAACTTTCCGGCTTAACTCAAAATTCCCAAGTCCAAAGTCACATCTGGAGATAAGTTTCTTTCATCTGTAAGACTGTAAAATCAGAACAAATTATTTAGTTTCAAGATAAAATTGGGGTATAGTTATTGGGTAAACATTCCTGTTCTAAGAAGGAAAAACTGACCAAAAGAAAGGGATTACAGCCTCCATGCAAGTGTAAAGCCCAGCAGGGCAGTCATGAAATGTTAAAGCCCCAAATAGTCTCGTTTGTGTCCATGTCATGCTTCCGGGGCACACTAGTGGAAAGAGTGGGCTTTCAAGGCCTTCAGCAGCTCTGACTCTGTGATTTTGCAGGTTTTGTCTCCCACAGTTGCTGTCACATGTCACATGTGCCTGCCACATTTCCAGGCAGGGTGCAAACTACTGGTAGAGCTACTATTCTGGGATCTGGAGGATGGTGGCCACCTTTTCAAAGCCCCACTAAGTGTGCCCTGGTGAAGGGCCTCCAACCCTGCATTTCTTTTCTAGATTGCCCTAGTAGAGGCTCTCTGTGAGGACTCCACCCTTGCAGCAAGCTTCTGCCTGTGCATGCAAACTTTTTTATATATCCTCTAAAATCTAGGCAGAGGCCAAGCCTCCTTCACTCTTCTAATCTGTGTAGCCACAAGTTTAATATTACATGGAAGTTGTCGAGGATTATGGCTTGTATTCTCCAGAGTGGCAGCTTGAGCTGTACCTGGGTTCCTTTGAGTACCTCTTGGAGCTAGAGTGGCCAGGGTGTGGGAAACAGCGTCCTGAGGCTGTGTAAGGCAGTGGAGACTTGAGGCCTAGCCCACAAAACCAATCTTTCCTCCTACACACTGGTAATGCTTTGTTTCTAGAAGGGTCAGGTAATGCAGAGATAATTTGTGTATCTGGGCCTATGGGAGAGTTTGCCACAAAGGTCCTTAATATGCCCTTAAGCCTTTTTTCAAATTATCTATACTATTAGCACTTAGATTTTTAGTTAGGCAAATCTCTCCAGCAAGTAGTTACTCCACAACCTGCTTGAATTCCTCACACAAAAAAGCTTTCTCTTTCTCTACTACGTAGCCAGGGAGTGAATTTTCCAAACTTTTATGGTCTGCTTCCCTTTTAAATATAAGTTCCAACTTTAGATTCATTTCTTTGCTACCGCATGTGAGCATATCCCATTGGAAGCAGCCATGCAACATCTTGAACACTTTAATGCTTTGAAATGTCTTCCACCAGATACCCTAAGTCATCACTCTCTAGCTCAAACTTCCACAGACTCCTAGGTATAAACAGAATGCAGTCAAGTTTTTTACCAAAGTATAATATGTATGACGTTTGCTCTAGTTCTCAACAGGTTCTTAATTTCCTTCTAAGACCTTGGCAATTTGGAATTCACAGCCCACATCACTATCAGCATTTTGATATAACCATTTAACCAAATTCTGATAAGTTACCAATTTTCCCTCATCTCCTATATTCCTCTGAGCCCTCCAAAATCTTCCAACCTCTGCCTATTACCCAATGTCAAAATTTCTTTCACAGCATCAAGTACCTTTATACCAATGCCCCACTTATAGTATCAATTTTACATTAGGCTGTTCCTGCATTTCTATAAAGAAATAACTGAGACTGAGTAATTTATAAAGAAGAAATGTTTAACTGGCTCACAGTTCTGCAGGCTGTAAGGGAAGCATAGTGGCATCTCCTTCTTAGGAGACTTCAGGAGGCTTATGATCATAATGGAAGGTGAAGTAGAAGCAGGCCACATCACATGGCAAAAGCAGAAACAAGGAGGTAGGGGTGTCATACATTTTTAAATTAGCAGATCTTGTGTGAACTCAGAACGATAACTCACTCATCACCAGTGTGATGGCCCAAGCTGTTCATGAGGCATCTGCCCCCATAATCCAAAATCTCCCACCAGGTCCCACCTTCAACATTGGGAATAATATTTCAACATGAGATCTGGGCAGCGACAAATAGTCAAACCATATTAAATTAATAGCTAAAGAAAGGTCCTTCTGGAGTCAGAATAAACCTCAAATTTGGCCTCATAAATAATTCCTGCAAATGAACCCACACTTTATTAAATCCAACTGTGAAGCAATGTGTAATTCAGAGCATTGTCAACACAATAAAACAAACAGTAACAATTAGTGAAGCATGACAATGGGGTGAGATTAAAACAGAGGCAGCTAGGTTAACAGAGTTATTATAGAAAGACACGATTAAAGAGAACCTTGCTAAACTACTATCTTCCCAGTATAACTGCATGCATACCTAAGGGTTTGTAATCTGGGGAATGACATCAAATAATTCATACTGTGAGAAAAATAGATTATAGGATTGACAAAAGTAGTCAAGTTAAAGCAACCCACAAGGCCAATGATAACAAGTCTAAGGGCGGGGACAAGATCAGTATTCAGAATAGCTAAAATATATTATCTAAAATGTATAATTTTTCAGTGAAATTTATAACATATGCAAAGAAGCAGAAAAGTGATCTATACACAGAGTAAAAAGAGAATAATAAAAAATGTTTGTAAAATAATACAGATGTTATGTTTGCAGGCAGATGATTCAAAGCAACTGTTTTAATACTTTATGCTTGAGAACCGCAAGAACATATGCTTATTGAAGTAAAGGCATATATAATGACAATGTCTCATTAAAACAGAAAATTAGTCAAGAGACTGAAATTATTAAAAAAGAATTATTTGGAAATTCTGAAATTAAAAAATAGAAAATTGAAACAAAAAATTTACTAATGGGGCTTAAGACTAGATTTGAAATAGCAGTAGGGAAAATCAGTGAAATTGAAGAAAGATAGAGGTTGTATAATCCAAAGAGCAGAGAGAAAAATGAATGACAAAATAGTACAGATTCAGAGAATTGTGGGACACTACTAAGCGTACCAACATACATGTAATGGAAGAAGAGAGAAATAAATTAATAGAAAAATATCCAAAAAGAATGACTGAATGGTGGAAATATCCTCAAAATATACTGATAAACAATTATCTGCACATCTGAAAAGCTCAAGAAACTCCAATTAGGATAAACACAAAGAGATACACACACAGACACCCTATAGTAAAACTAATAAAACCAAATATAAAGAGAAAACCTGAAAGTGAAAAAGAAAATTACCTGTCATGTACAATGAGAACACAATATGATTAATAACTTACTCCCTGGCTTTGATTTTTTGACTTAATTTCTTTTTTTATTGACTTTTTAAATTTTTATTGTTTTTTAATTTTTTAACTTCAGTAGGTTTTGGGGGAACCTGTAGTATTTGTTTACATTAATAAGTTCTTTAGTAATGATTTCTGAGATTTTGGTGAACCCACCACTTGAGTAGTATACACTGTAACAAATGTTTATTATTTTATCTCTTGCCACCCACCCCCACCAAGTCCCCAAAGCCCCCTGTATCGTTCTTATGCCTTTACATCCTCATAGCTTAGCTTCCACATACGGTAAGTACATAGGATGTTTATAGAAAATGAATAACGATGTCAAAATCAGGACTAAACCGCTAACTATAGGGGAGCAATGTTTTTAAAAAACCAATAAAATTGAATATTTAATAACAGTTTAAAAATATTTCCTGATAACTAAAAGCATGCCATTGATATTGGATTTCTGAAAAAACAAAACAAAACATAGAAAAAACTGCATTAAGATCAACTAAAATGCAAAAAAAAAGATAATAATTATGTCCTTAATTAATTATTGGGTCACATGAACTTTATAATGAATCATTTTTCCTCATGAGTATATATTGATTATATAGAAATAGCCATCAACAAAAATAATAATTGCTAAATGTTATTAAAGTTAAATAGATGAGACAATTTTAAAAGTAATTATTAAATATAACTATGACTAAATGATTAAATATTACAAAACAACTCAATATTGTATTGTATTTATGTCATACAATATTGAGTTATGTTTTATAATATTTAGTAAGATAAAACAAACAGAATGTACAGTATATACATTTCTCAAAAATAAAAACATTGATAATTGCAGAGTTTGATATCTAACAACAGTTTTAAGGAGCAGTTTTAGGTTTATAGCATAATAAAAAGAAAGGTACAGAGATTTTTCATATATCTGCTGTCCCATACATGCATAGCCTTCCCCATTATTGACATCTCCCACAGTGTGGCACATTGGTTACAAGTGATAATCCTACATTTACATATTATAATATGCCAAAGTTCATAGTCAACATTAGGGTTCACTCAGTGTCTTTCATTCTATGGATTTGGACAAATGCATACTGACATGTTGAGCCATTATAGTATTATGCAGAGGAAAAATAACCTGCAAAATAAATGATGATTTTTCCCCCAGAGAAACAATAGGAGGGAAAAAACGAACAACCAACAAGAGACGGTGTTTCTACAGAAAGAAAAAAAGTAAATGAAAGAGGGAGCTGTAAGAATCTGGGTTTCAAGATGAAGCCATGTCACATGTTCTAGGTGTCAAATAGTGAAATGAATAAAATTATTTTGGATTTATTAACTAGAAAATTCATTAACAAAGTTGAGAAGAGCTATTTTGGAAGTTCGAATTTTGGGTGCTGAAATTGAGATATGAGACATATAAAGGAGGGGAAACCACTGATTAATTCAATGCACAAGGGGTAAGATAGAGTTAATGGATTACTTGAGAGGTGTGAATTTTTAATGTCGAGTGTTTGAATGCGAAATACAATGTACATAAGGAGAGGATAAAGGCAAAAGAAAAATGGATAACATGTGAAACGGTATCTGAGAGTTTTAGTGGAAAATTGAATCAGGCAGAGATAAAAGGGTTATTGTTGATCGGGAGATGAAAATCCATCAATATATACAAAAAATATGACATTTCTTAGTTTGGTTCTAATTTTGCTTCCTTATGTAGAATATTTTTTATTTTTGTTCTAACACGAATTTCCTCTTTTTCAAAATTCAGTAAAGTGTGAAAAAGAATAGGATTTAGAATTCATTCCAACAATGATCAATTACAGAAGACTGTGAGGGAATAATGAGACTTAATTTAGCATAAGCAAAGCTGCACATTTATATAAGTACGAAAATAACCAAAAATGTGTTTAACATCAAAACATTTGGATAATGTATCATTCCCAAGCCACTCAATAAAAAAAGAGTACCCCAAAACATAAAATACAATAAAAATTTTAAAAAAAAGAAATAAAAGTAATACCACTCAACGAATAAATCCATGCAGTCAGATTCTAACTGATACTTTCAATAGTAATAAGGATTACCTTATTTATTTAGTTTTAATTTAGAACTGAGGCTAAATTCAATTACAGTAAACAGCATAAATAATATAAAACTAAAAATACATTGGAATGTTATTATTCTTTATTACAAAAATAAGAAGAAAAGTAGTCTAGGTTGTTCATAAAAAAGTAAAAAGTGACCATTAAAACTATAAATAAAAATACATTAATTGAATAAAGTTATCAATAAGATGAGTAAGTTAAAATCCTCTACAAGTCATACTTTCCTTTTTAACAATTCTGAAGTAGAAAATAAAATAAAAATACATAAAAAAAACAATAATGAGAAAACAACTACACATTTAGATCTATGAAGGCAATTAAGCTAAACCACTCAATGTAAAACCCAAAGCTTTAAATGCTCACATTACAAAATACTAAATTATGATGAAACAATTAAGAAATAAGAGTATCTGTCAATATATTTTACCATGTTGATGGCTCATAAAACAAATAAGTTATAAGAATATATTAATGGAATAATTGGAGGGTTTAAGTACCATCTTGTTGCTGTTTGTTAACAAGAATTATCAGCAATTTCTCAAACTTGATTATAAATTTTGCCTTTCCCCCACCACTTTTTCTGTTTTTTAATGATCCTTTCTGAATTTTCTAATTCATTTTTGTTGCACTGAAATACATTCAAATAGTCTTTCAGAGGATACTAATAAGTAATAAAGTATCTGAGTCTGAAAATATGAAAATATTTTAATTGTATCTTATTGATTTATGTAATATGAAATTACGGGGTCAACGTAATTTTTCAAAATCTTTTGTAGGTATTACACTGTTATCATCAGCAATAACATCGTTATCTTAAAACATGGCTGACATATTTCTTTTCTTTATAGAAAATGTTTTTATTTTTAAATTTTAATTTTGGTACTAAAATTTTGCTAAGATGTGCCATGATGTAGGTAGCTAGATGTTCTGCCCAGTGTTACTTAGGCCTTTTAATCCATTAAAAAGCCCACTAAATTTTTTGACCTTTATTCAGCATTAAGATATGTTCTGTTAGTGTTTATATCCACCCATTATCTCATTTTTCTCTTATCGTGATGGCTATTTGATTGATAATAAGATTTTTGGAGATGTATCTTACATTTTTTCTAACTTTTCTCAATTATTTTCTTTATATTTATAATACTGAACTGATTTCAAGAGGCTTCTGGTGTCTCAATTTTCTAGATTGCAGATTTTCTCTTCAGTATTGTCTACTCATATATTCAAAATTTTTCTTGTTTTTCTCTCTCCCCCTCCCTGATTTTTAACTTCCAAAATGTCTAACAATTTTCTCATAGGTATAATACATTTTTCATCTTTAAGAAATGCTGAATGAGGAACTCTCTTGAAAGAAAAGCATTCTATAGAAAAAGATAGACATTAATGGCTAAGAATTAAGCCATTATTAATAATTTGGTCTTAGAATGTAAAGAATGTTCAGCTATAACATAACCAATTAATTATACTTAAAACTTTATTTTATTACATGTAAAACATAGTCTATTTTTACTTTATAATTTATACCTAAGAGTCTAACTGTATTTTTTTCAAAAGTATAGTATAAAATTTTAAAGTAAAGAAATATTTCTGTCATGATTTAAAAATCAGAATGTCTTTGTTTTTAGTGGCATATGTAATAGTGATGAATCATAGATGCAACAAAATACTATATTCAAATAAAATGCCATGGTAAAGGATAGCCAGGTAGTTAAAATATGATGTGTTTTACAATTTGCAATTAAAGCATAGTTAATTTATGTAAGTAAAAATTGCTTGGTTCACATGTAACACTGCTGTTGTTATGTTTGATCCTATAGGATCCTATAGGCTTTTGTTGTTGTGCTTCCACCATGTCAAAAAAGGCAAGTTCCTGCAAGTGTATTTCAAAGAGTTAGTTTTAATTTTTATATAACCTGCTTAGCTAAGTGAAATTATTATCTCTTTATATTAGTCAGAAGTCTCTGTTAATAGGCCACCATCATAAATAGGCAAATTAGAACACAAAATATCTATTTTGTGTAGAAGTGATACTCTGAATTTAGGTGGTGGGAGGCTGAAATTTTGAAATCCTTTATTTTGCTTCTAATCCAAAAGTTCATTTGAGCTTGGGCAGATAAAACATACATTTCAATTACACTTTAAGAGAACTCTATTCACCCTGCAAACAGCTAAAACCTTTAATTCTGAAGTTTTATTTTTTATTTTTTCTAGTTTAGTCAATTATTGTTCTGGCCCAAAGTCCACAGAACATGAAGCAATCTCCAGGCTATCTTTTCTTCCTTGGTCAAATAAGAGGCTCACTGAAATTATCAATGTTGGGGCAGGGAAAATGACGAGGAAAATGAGGTAAGTAATCTAAGTTACAGACAGGTATTGGCACCACATGTGGTAAAGTGCCAGTTTTGATGGAAACAAGAATCTTAAAAAGAGCTTCCTTTCCCACTATTTTTAGGTTGTTATCTAGGAAACATTCACAAGTTTCAAAATTCATTCAAGTGCCTGAATCTGACACTAGAAATCAAATGATACAAAATCAATGTGCAAAAATTACAAGCATTCCTGTACCACAATAACATACTTAAAGAGAGCCAAATCAAGAACCAACTGCCATTCACAATTGCTACAAAGAGAATAAAATACCTAGGAATACAACTAATAAAGGATGTAAAGGACCTCTTCAAGGAGAACTACAAACCACTGCTCAACGAAATAAGAGAGGACAGAAACAGACGGAGAAACATTCCATGCTCATGCCTAGGAAGAATCAATATCATGAAAATGGCCATACTGCCCAAAGTAATTTATAGATTCAACGCTATCCCCA
>CAUYLG010003884.1:0-33215 GCA_963573385.1 Cacajao melanocephalus
CACTCCAGCCTGGGCAACAAGAGCTAAACTGTCTCAAAAAAGAAAAAAAATAAGAAAGTAAACTCCAGTAGATTTAGTACTCTTAACTAAAAGATGCTTGGTAAGAAATGCTTAATATTATTAGGAAAGTTTCCCTATGGATTTTTATAATTGAAATTTTTGTTCAGATAGTCCTAGATTCACGTGGAGGTATAAGAATAGAGAGATCCCGGCTGCGCATGGTGGCTTATGCCTGTAATCCCAGCACTTTGGGAGGTCGAGGCAGGCGGATCACAAGGTCAAGAGATTGGGGCCAGCCTGGCCAATATGGTGACGCCTCATCTCTACTAAACATACAAAAATTAGCTGAGCATGGTGGTGGGCACCTGTAGTCCCAGCTACTTGGGAGGCTGAGGCGGAAGAATCGCTTGAACCCGGGAGGAGATTGCATTGAGCTGAGATCACGCCATTGCACTCTGGGCTGGCAACAGAGCAGGACTCCATCTTAAAGAAAAAAAAAGAAAAAAGAAAAGAGAGATCCCTTGTGCCTTTTGTCCCATTTCCCTCAGTGATACCATTTTGCAAGTGATAGTACTATGCCACAGCCAGAATATTGACCCCATTCAGTCCACTGGTCTTATTCAAATTCCGCCAGGTTCACATGCAGTCGTGTGTGTTCTAATTAGTTTTATCACACTTGTAGGTTTGTGTATCTATAGCCACAGTCAAGATACTGACCTCTGGATTTTTAAAACATTTTATTATGTGGTATTAAAGTTGAAAAAACTAACGTGTAGGGTGCTGTGTAGGGCCTTGTGTTCATTTTCTGAAAAATAGTTTTCAAAAATTAAAAAAAAATTTTCGCTGTACATTTATTATTGTTATCTGAGGAAAAGCATCTAAAATTTGCTAAACCAAGTGATCTGTGGCCAGACAAGAAACCACTATCTTTAGTTCATTTCCTCTATTTGAGAAACTTGAATTAGGCTCCCTATTCAAAATTGCTGAAGTGAGGCTTGCTTCAGAACTATCAAATAGCATAAACCGCTGAAAGAGAGGCGAGTGTATCACCAGCAGTGTTAGTAGCATCTGGGTGCCACCTGATCAGCTTTGCAGGCTTTCTGTATTTGTAGAGAAGACCCTGTGCAGGACCATCCAGTGAGCAGCTGTTGAATTCATGCTTTCCAGGCACAAGACACAGTTCCTGCCCTCAAACCCCAGTCAGTGAGGAGAAAATAAGGAGCTGATGCGACAGCACGAGTCATTCCTGAGGCGTGCGCTCTGCTGCTGTTCCAGGAGGGAAAGGGTGCTGGCTGGGATGTAGGAAGGGAGGGCTCTAGCAGGAAAATAAGGCTGGGCTGGACTTTGAGGGCTTGGTGGAACCAGCAGAGGAAGGGAGGAAGGGAGGGCAGAGAGAGGACTGGTATCCGAAGTTTCAGATGAATCCTGAGAATCGCTGCATAGAAAGTGTGTTTTACTCTTTTTTTACGACTGTCTTGTACTCTGCACAGCACTGAACACTCAGTAAGTTTTCCACACACTGACTTAGAGTTTTTAGTGATAATTCTTTTTCTGCTAAAGATGAAATTTGTCGCTTAGAGCCATCACATTTCATCATTGTCTGTTTCTTTTCAGTTCCAGCTGTGGTTATATTGTAAATGAAGCATCTAACATGTGCACAACTTGCAACAAAAACTCCTTGGACTTTAAATCTGTCTTTGTCAGTTTTGAAATGCTGATCGATCTGACTGATCACACAGGTACCCTTCATTCCTGTAGTCTCACAGGAAGTGTTGCTGAGGAGACTTTGGGCTGTACGGTAAATAGCAAAAAGGAAGAAATGTTTAGAATATTTCCAAAGTGAATGCTTTTTCCCAAAAAATATCGGTTGTTTTGTCAAACATTTGATAGAAATTAATTCACTAATAAACAGGTCTGGGAAAAAAATCATCTTGCTTTAAACACACATTGTTTTAATGAACAAATAGTACATATTTTATGTTAAAATCCTAGCTAATATTTACTGTTATGATAATGACTGAGGCCATTAGGCTAAATGGAGAAATAAACATGACGGTTTAGGGCTGGGCGCAGTGGCTCATGCCTATAAACCACCCAGCACTTTGGGAGGCCAAGAAGGGTGGATCACTTGAGGTCAGGAGTTTGAGACCAGCCTGGCCAAGATGGTGAAACCCTGTTTCTACTAAAAATACAAAAATTAGCCGGGCATGGTGATCCACACTTGTCATCCCAGCTACTCAGGAGGCTAGGGCACAAGAATCACTTGAACTCAGGATGTGGAAGTTGCAGTGAGCCAAGATCACGCCACTGCACTCCAGCCTGAGTGACAGAGCAAGACTCTGTCTCAAAAAACAACAACAGGCAGGGCACAACAGTGCATGCCTATAATCCCAGCACTTTGGGAGGCCAAGTTGGGTGGATCACATGAGCTCAGGAGTTTGAGACCAGTCTGACCAAAATGATAAAACCCTGTATCTATTTAAAAAAAAAAAAAAAATGGCCCGGTGTGGTGGCTCACACCTGTAATCCCAGCACTTTGGGAGGCTGAGGCAGGTGGATCACGAGGTCAGGAGTTGAAGACCAACATGGCCAAGGTGGTAAAACCCTGTCTCTACTAAAAATACAAAAATTAGCCGGGCATGGTGGTGGGTGCCTGTAATCCCAGTTACTTGGGAGGCTGAGGCAAAGAGCTACTTGAACCCAGGAGGTGGAGGTTGCAGTGAGCCAAGATAGCACTACTGCACTCCAGCCTGGGAGACAGAGAGAGACTCTGAAAAAACAACAACAAAAAACAAAACATGATGTTTTATTTATTTATTTTTATTTATTTTTTTGAAATGAGGTTTCACCATGTTAGCCAGGCTGGTCTCAAACTCCTGACTTCAGGTGATCTGCCCACTTCAGCCTCCCAAAGTGCTGGGATTACAGGTGTGACCCACCGTGCCCGGCCCAAACATGACGTTTTATATAGTCAAGTAACAAGGGGTCAAACAACAAGTTGGAAATGTTGATGAGTCATAAGGTGGTTTTTCTGGGAGGATTTGGCTGTGTTTCACCTACCCAGTTACATAAAGTCAACCACAAGTTTTCTCCCTCATTAGGGATTAGCATGTGCATTTGGCAATAGGCGTTTGTTGTTTATTGTCAAAACCAGCTCATGAAATTTACCATTAGACTTTAGTACCAAATTCTGTTTCCACTTTATTGAGAGGAGTTTTCCTTGCTGAGCGACCTGATCACCTTTTGAGATTCTGTTTATATAGCCTTTCCTGCCATATCTTCTCTATCAAAACAATATATTTGGCTGGGCATAGTGGGGGTCACACCTGTAATCCTAGCACTTTGGGAGGCTGAGACAGGAGGATCGCTTGAGGCTAGAAGTTCAAGATCACCCTGGGCAACGTAGTGAGACTCTGTCTCCATAAAAAATAAAACATAAAACAATTAGCCAGGCAACAGTATGCATACCTGTAATCCCAGAAATTTGGGATTTTTACAGACCTTTGTTGGTCTATTTTTTTCCTTTTGAAATGGAGTCTCATTCTGTTGCCAGGCTGCAGTGCAGTGGCGTGATCCTGGCTCACTGCAACTTCCACCTCCCAGGTTCAAATGATTCTTCTGCCTCAGGTTCCCAAGTAGCTGAGACTACAGGCACGCACCACCATGCCCAGCTAAATTTTGTGTTTTTCAGTAGAGACAAGGTTTCACTATGTTGGCCAGGATGGTCTTGATCTCTTGACCTTGTGATCCGCCTGCCTCAGCCTCCCAAAGTGCTGGGATTACAGATGTGAGCCACCGTGCCTGGCTTCTTGGTCTATTTTATTTGAGAACTCCTTTAAACAATATGAAAGAAAAAACCCTGGGTATTTCCTTTGTTTTTAGGGTAGCTGAGTCCTTATGCACATCTGGAACTGGGCATAAAGTAAAATAAAAAACAAGTGCCTCTTTGGCTAGAGTCACAGAAGGCAAAAAAAAAAAAAAAAAAAACCTCTTGCCAAATGCAAAAACAAACAATTGAGCTGTAATTACTGCAAATAAAATTTCATTGCTAATGAGAAAGTTTGTTTCACACTGTTGTCAAAATGAATTGTCTGTGTAAACTTCAGATACATTTGTCTTATCTTTTTTTTTAACCAGGTTAATGAGTTTCTTGCAATGACAGATGAGCAGAAAACAGCATTAAAGTGGCAATTTCTCTTGGAAAGAAGCAAAATTTATTTAAAAGTTAGTGCATTTTGTAGTGCCATACTATTCTATATATTCAATCCATAAGAAAAACCTAGATAAGTTCGGGAATGTATGATTTCTAAGCCCAGTTCCAGATGTGCATAAGGATTCAGCTATCCTAAAAACAAAGGAAATAGCCAGGGTTTTTTTTCATGTTATATAAAGGAGTTGCCAAAGACATCCAGGAAAATAGACCAACAAAGAAAATATCCTTTAAGGTTAAATCCAAAGCAGGGCAAAGGGCTTTAAAATCAGAGCTGCTGGGTGCAATAGTGTACGCCTGTAATCCAGCTACTTGGTAGGCTGAGGTGGGAGGATCGCCTCAACACAGGAGTTTGAGGCCAGCCTGGGCAACATAGTGAGATCCCTTCTCGTCCCCCCAACCCCAAAAGGTCAGACTGGGTTGTCCCCACTCCCAGTCACCCTGTGGTGCTGCCCTTCACTTAATGAGGCAGTAAGATGCACAGGTAAGTGCTTGTGTTGTGGTTGGAGACAGATTTGGTTTGAATCCTAATCCCACCACACCTCAGCCTGTGAGACCCTGCAGAGGTTAATTAACTTTGCTAACCTGCAAAATTCCATGATCCTCCAACTGTGTAAGGCCACAGCCGTCTCCCAAGGCACTCACAATACTTCAGTATGGAAGATTGTAGAGTCTTAGTGTTCAAGGTGTCAGAGGGGGAGAAGTGCAGTGAGACAAACTCCCCTGTTGCAGATGAGAAAAGTGGAACCAAGAAGTGTTGCCACTTGCTCTGGGTCACAGGTGAGACTGGACTCAGCCAGCCTTTGTTTGACTTCATGCTTCTCAACTCTTCTCTTGTAGTCTGCCGTAAGTCAGTGTGCTCCTGTTTGCGTGGGCTGTATCTACTGATACTTGCTGTACTGGAACTTAATACTGAAAAATTTTTTAAATATTCTAGAGCACACATTCTAATTGTGTCAGCGTAATGGTATCATGGAGCCTCTAGAAAACATCGTGTGCTGATGAGAGAATTAGTATTATGATGAAGTTAGTTTTCATCTCATGGACACCCTGCAGGAGCATTTGTGAATGCTGCCTCTCCTCCATCTCAGCCTTATAAGCAGGTTTTCCCATTTTCCATGGCCACCAGCTCATAGAAATAATTTGCGGACATGAAGTCTTCAGTGGCCTTACCAATATTTCTAGGACCTTGGCTTGAGGCCTCTTCATTACTAGGCCAAAGGAAGAAAAGTTGCAGTAAGATCCTGCATCATTTCATCGGTTAGCATGGACCCTTAGATAACTGTCACAAGTCAGGGCAAGCTCAAGTCCTTGACCAACTCTGAATGCCTTCCCTCTAGATAGGAGGCACCACTTGTTAATGAGTCTGATCAATTTAAGTTCATGGGAACTTAAGAGTTTTGATTTTAAATTTGATTCAGTACAACAACGAATGACCCTCAAGTCAAAGGATACTGTACTTTCCCACAGAATGTGTTTAACAGATGTTCCTGGTGGCTTTCTCAAATACTCACAATTACGGACAAGCTGCTTGGTGGATTAGGTAACAGTATTTTACAAATAAAAAGACGTAAAATCCAAAACCAAAATCCAGAAACCATGACTCATACAAAAATACTATAACATATGTTGAAGATTTAACTCGTTAATTAATGAAGGAATCAGTAACATGTAGTGGGGAGAAAAGATTCAAAGGGGAATTGGAAGAATAGATACATAGGCAGGCAATGCAAAATGCTCAATGGGTTTGCTTGTAGATGCACCACGGGACTTTTCTACAGGGCAGAGCCAATGCATCTTCACTTAGACACACTTCATGCGGATTCCATGAGCAGGATCATGCGAGTCACTATCAGCTTTCTACAACCCAGTTCTTTTGTTTGTTTGTTTGGTTGGTTTTTTGTCTATAAAATAGACTTTAAACCAATCTACAACCTAGTTCTAAAACAGCTCAGTCTGTGCAATGGGAGGTGCAGCCCTGTAGAATCAGACAGCTCTGAAGGTGTTCCAGCCAATGCCAGACCACCACAACATTCCATTGAAAGGGTACCCACTTAGTGCCCATTTAAAGTCTTCCACAATTTTCCGTCACATTGGTACATTTTTTTCCCTCAGTCTTGAAATTAAAGTGGTTGATATGTCCTTCAACTCTATATTAAATAAAATGTTGGTTAAAGTGCTGTATAAATTGTAAAACATGAGACTATTATTAGTAAGTTACATCATCACATTCCTGTAGTCTCACAGATTGAATCCCTGCTACAGCTTGAAGTCTATCACAGTTGGTAGTTTGAATACACATTAAGCCCTTTTTCCTACGTTAGACTTTATTATTATTTTTTTGAGACAGAGTCGCTCTGCTTGCTCTGTCACCCAGGCTGGAGTGTGTGGCGTGATCCCATCTCACTGCAGTCTCAACCTTCCCAGGCTCAAGTAATCCTCCTGCCTCAGCCCCCGAGTAGCTGGGACCACAGTTGTGCACCACCATGCCTGTCTAATTTTTATATTTTTAGTAGAGACAGGGTTTCACTTTGTTGGCCAGGCCAATCTTGAACTTCTGGCCTCAAGCGATCCGCCTGCCTTGGCCTCCCAAAGTGCTGGGATTGTAGGCGTAAGCCACCGCGCCTGGCCCTGCATTAGACTTTTAATCCCAATTTTCCTACATGAGAGAAATAGCATGAAAAGTGACATAAATTTTTACAAAATCAGTCAGAAGCCAGGCCTGTAAATTATCAACCATACTCTGAGACTGGGACTCTTCCCGTCTATCTTAAAACTTTAATGGAAGTTTATATTAGTATCTGTAAACAAAACTTTCATTGCAGTTCTCTATTTGTGATCATTGACTTTCACCTTTATATACAAGGGGATTTTGAAAACTAAACTTATCTCTTTCTCTGTTTCTCCCTGCAGTTTGTTGTATCGCACAGAGCAAGGAGTGGATTGAAAATTAGTGTACTGTCATGCAAGCTTGCAGATCCCATTGAGGCGAGCAGAAACTTGTCTGGACAAAAACATGTTTAAAACAGTCTATCATTTTAAACTCTGGAAAAGTATAGGAGTTTTAACTCCCTTTAAAATGGAATAATAATTTAAAAATTATGGGGAAAATTATGTTTTGTTTACATGTGGCTAACATGTTTCTAGAAACTGTTATGGTGGAGCTGGTCTGGAGCGAGTCTGAAGGCCTCTCTCATCTGACCTCCTTTCCTAGAAGGCCTCCTACTGGCTTTGCCTTGTCTCCTCCCAAGTTGGAAAATGTTTACATGAATTAATAAACATTTAGTCTTCTACAGATTTGAATTATTTATTTTCTTAAGCCAGTTTATTCTTTGTCTTGGTTCTGTGGAAAAAGAATAGGACCTCTAAAGACGACCTTCTGAGAGCTGGGTGGTGGCTTGTCATATGACAGGACGAGGGCAAGGGGCTCTCGGCGCCAGGTGGGAATAGACAAAGTTGTGGGCAATTCTGTGTAACTGCTTTGAGCACCTGGAGCTTTTCTAGCCCCTTGTCTTCTCTGGTGACACACTGGATTGCCCAGTGCTTGTGGAGGCATGCTGGCTCAGGGCTGACATGACTGAGTCTGAATCAACTGGGAGGAGACCAACTTCAAAAGTTTCATGAGCGTGCCCAAGTCTCAGAACTCTGAGGGGGACCTACTCAGGACGTGAGGACGACAGCTGCCATTTTATCTCCGTTTTCTTTGCAGCAGCCACAAAGTAGACTGCTCAACTCCACGCCGTTGAGAGTCACTTGCTTCAGGGCACTGACTCCAGACTGTGAAGACGCACTAAGGTCAGTGTAGACCCACAGCCTGGGAGGTTTGGCCTGGTACTTTAGAAGGCTACACGTCATCCACCACAGGATTGAGGAAAAGGAAAAAGTGAGTATCTGAAGCTGTTTCCTAAGGCTGGTGTTGGGACATAGACTATCTTGTCAGTAATGTTTTATCTGGCTTTTACCACGTGCAGCCACAGAGGAAGGATGCAGGTTCACCCCTAAGTATCCAAATTGTGGTAACAAACAAGGAACGACTTGACCTAGTTGTGCAGAACAGGCCTTCCATCCTCCCTTGGGGAGAAGTTGGGGGGTTGTGAAGCAAGGTGAATGGGGAGGGTGGACAGAGAGGGAAGGATGAAGAGCCGTGGAGGGCCAGGCAGGAGAGGAGAGAAGTGAGGATGCTGTGGCTGGTGCTGGCTTGGCTCCCACTGTTGGTTCAGCAAGAGTGGCTATGGTGCCCCTCCACTGAGCCCTGTGTCCAGGAGCTTAGGAGATGCCACCTAATTTTTAGGTTAATTTTTTAAAAATTTGTAGAGACAGGGATCTTCCCATTTTGCCCAGGATGGTCTTCAATTCCTAGGCTCAAGTGATCCACCTGCCTCAGGCTCCCAAATTGTTGGGATTACAGGTGTAAGCCACTGCACTCAGCCTAAGTTCAGCAATTTTATTGGCCCTCATATTTGCTAATATTTTTGTTGTATGAATTCTGCTTTTTTGTTTTCTCAGACGAGGTCTCACTATATTGTCCAATACGGTCTCAAACACCTGGGCTCAAGTGATCCTCCCATCTTAGCCTCCCAAAGAGCTGGGATTACAGGTGCACCTGACCAAGCACAGCTATTCTGCCCCACCTAGAACTCTTCACTTGCTGAAATCCCTCAGCTTCTATGAGGATCAGAAAATTACCTGAGGCAGCTATGGAAGTGGCAGGGAAAGCATATTCTGGTGCCAACACACTCCTTGCTCCAGAGCTTCCCTTTGGGTTCACCGGCTGACTGAAGCTGGTGTCCAGCTCGGAGACCACTTTCTTCCTTGGAGTTTGCTCACTGCCCTTTCTGCTTCACTGCGCTTCTCCTGAGAGCTCTCCTTCAGCAAATCATAGGAACAAGAATGTGCTTCTGGGGTACATGATCCAAGATACACCATTAAAAAGGGTTATGTATACCTATATTCACTGACCTGAAAATATGTTCATAATATATTAAGTGGATGTGTAATACTCATTTTTTATAAAAGCTCAATGAACATGTTTTAAAAACACAGCAGAACAGATGTCAAGCCATATAGTCTGTGCAGACTGATATACTGTGGAATTGTTATTTTTTTTTAGTAGGAGTTTCACTCTTGTTGCCCAGGCTGGAGTGCAGTGGTGGGATCTTGGCTCACCGCAACCTGCGCCTCCCGGGTTCAAGCGATTCTCTTGCCTCCGCCTCCCGGGTTCAAGTGATTCTCCTGCCTCAGCCTCCTGAGTAGCTAGGATTTACAGACATGTGCTACCATGCCCTGCTAATATTTTTATTATTATTATTTTTAGTAGAGATGGGGTTTCTCCATGTTTGTCAAACTCCCGACGTCAGATGATCTGGCTGCCTCAGCCTCCCAAAGTGCTGGGATTGCAGGCGTGAACCATTGTGCCTGGCTGGAATTATTGTCTTAAGTATGATAGTAGGTCTTTTTTTTTTTTTTTAATGGAGTCTCGCTCTGTTGCCCAGGCTGGAATGCAGTGGCATGATTTCGGCTCACTGCAACCTCTGCCTCTCCCGGGTTCGAGCAGTTCTCTGCCTCAGCCTCCCGAGTAGCTGGGATTACAGGCACCCACCATCACGCTCGGCTAATTTTTATATTTTTAGTAGATACTAGGTTTCACCATCTTGGCCAGGCTGGTCTTGAACTCCTGACCTTATGATCCACCCACCTCGGCCTCCCAAAGTTCTGGGATTACAGGCGTGAGCCACTGCACCCAGCCAGTCTCATATCTATGCAGGCGAATATCCTGATTCTTAGGAGATCTATGCTGAAAGGGCAGAGTGTTTCTGCAGTTACCATCCCAAAGCATTTCCAAAATAAGGGTTTGTGTGTCTGTGTGTGTGTGTGTGTATGTATGTAGAGAGCAAGAGGTGCATGTGTGTATATATACACACGTGGGGGCAGGAAGGGAGAGACACAGGACCAGAGGACATAGTGAATGTTAATAATTGTTGAATCTATTAAAGGGTATATGGAGTTCACTGTATTAGTCTTTCAGTTTTTCCATAGGTTTAAATGTATTCAAAATAAGAAGTGGAAAAATGTATCTTTTGAATGCTGGGATTATGATTTTAGCAACATCAAGAATTGTTGGACTTGGTGTCTCTGTTTTTGATTCTTGTATCTAAGGGTTTTGTGTGCCTACACCTGCAATGCTGATGTTGATGTTTGTGACAAAGCTTGTTCTACCACTATGGTGAACACTGACCCCAGGGGCACAGTACTTGGTGCTAGCTTGTGCCACCTACTAGGGCTGCATGTGAACAGTGCTCCTACTTTATACCTTTGGCTTTAATAGTCTGTCAACTTGGTAGATGTATCTCAGCTGAACCTTGTACCTGCTAGCTAGACTAATAATACACTTTCAGTATGAGCATACCCTTTGATCCAACTCTTCCACTTATGGGAACCTAGCCAAAGGAAATAACAGCTCATGTGCTGATACTAGCAAATCATTAGAGACAATCTCTTTAGCAGCATTACCTAAAAACAAAAAAATAAAAAAAGAGACAATCTCAAGGTCCAAAAATGGAGGCCTGTCTTCCGAATCATGCAGTCCATCAAAATCATACTACAGAAATGTGTCAGCTAACAACGAAAAAGATGGTAACAATATAAAGTGGAATAAGCAAGTTAGAAAATTGCACAGTACAGCCAGGCACGGTGGCTTATGCCTGAAATCCCAGCACTTTGGGAGGCTGAGACAGGTGGATCACCTGAGGTCAGGAGTTTGAGACCAAGCTGACCAACATGGTGAAACTTCATCTCTACTAAAAATACAAAATTAGCCGGGCGTGGTGGCACATGCCCATAATCCCAGCTACTTGGGAGGCTGAGGCAGGAGAATCACTTGAACCCGGGAGGCAGAGGTTGCAGTGAGCCCACATCATGCCACTGTACTCCAGCCTTGGCAACAAGAATGAAACTACGTTAAAAAAAAAAATTAAAGTTATGAGCAAACTCTATTTTAAAAATTACCATTATATCCACAGATTTGGAAGAACTTGCACTAAGTGCTTAACTTCGGCTGTCTCTGGGTAGATGAAATTTTTGTTGTTTTGTTCTAATTGCTAATCTCTATTTTCTGACTCTTCTGTAATTACATATATTGCCAAGCAATGAAAAAAGAAAGAATAGTAAAAGATAAAAGTAGTTAAGATAGCATCATATTTAATAAAAGTCAAATTATGGCACCTCCTCATACTAAATTATAATTGAAGCATGGGGTTGTAGCATACATAAATGTTTGATTCTTCTTATATATCTGCTTACAAGATGCAGCCCACTTTGTGGTGAAGACTTCAGGTCTGGTCTTGGGAGAGCTGGGTTACATCCTGGCTCTGCCACTAAGCTGAGTGATTTAGCCAGGCTTGCTCTAGATCTAACTTCATCTGAGTAATGGGGATGGTAGTGATACTACTAGCATTACTGCTTGGTTGGGGGTTACATAACACATGGAAATACAGACTAAACTGCTTGACATGATGCCTAACAATACTGTGTTCAATAAATGTTGACCATTATTACTAAATTAGATGTCCTAGGCTTTCTTCAAGGGGCCATCAGAACCCCTGCTGAAGCCCAAAGGACTCCTCCAGGCATTGATGGCTATGCTGTGCATCTTGTCTAGACTTTTTTGTCAGAGAAGGGTGCAGGCAAGAGCAAAAGCAGCAGTCCCAGGCTATTCAACCTCCACAAAGCCTCCTTATCTCCGACTGGGAGGTACAGTTACTGATTAACTCTGTTAATAGAGCACAGTGCTCAGAAGGCCAAAAGTCAAAGACTAACGTCTACAGCCCGATAAAGAGGAAATATTCCCTCCTCACGATTAATGGGTGAAAAAATACACTTGTAAGCCACAAAAAAGGCAGCACCTTTATTCGGACAATAATTTGAAAATCAGAACTCAGAATCAATGGGTCTGGGTAGATGATACTCTAATAGGTGAAATCTTCATTAATTGTTCTCTTACTATGTAAAATTTTAAATAAACTGATTCTGTACAGCAGTGTTTTTCCACATTTCCCTGATAGGAATCACTTGGAGTGCTCTGTAAACACTGCTTCACCAGAGATTAATCCCATCAAATTGATTCAGTGAATCTGGGATGGGCTAGTAATTTGGAAATTTTTATTTTTACAAATTCTTCCTGATGATTACCAAGTCTGAGAAAATTTGGGAAACACTGGAAAGTTACCTGGAAAATAACTTTCAGTTTTCTCTGCCTACTGATCATCCTATAGATAGCCCACTGAAAAGTCTTCTCCAATCCATTTTTACAAAAGGAAACTGTTTTTAACATTTGGTTTCATAAAATCTTTTCCGAAGAAATACTTTACTTTGGCTGCCTTAATTTCTCGCCCATTCGTTCTACTTCACGTTTTCTTGAAGAGTCCATCTTCTAGGAATTGAGGCATAGCAATCTAATCAGTTTTTTAAATAACTGGTTTCTTATTAAGAGATTGTGACATTTAATAGCTGTTACTTGCTTTTGTCTTGCTCCCTTCCCTCGTGAAACTTAAGAAATAACTCAGTACTCTGGCTTTTCCACCTTAAATCTCATATTGACCAGCCCGTGTATGCCAGCCTCGATCTCATCGTTTTCGTTAACGGGTCCAACTCCCTTTGGCGTCCCAGTCAAGATAATATCTCCTTCTTCCAAGGTTATGATCTTAGAAACATAACTGATGATGTAGGGGATGGAAAAAATCATGGAGGATGTTTCACCCTCCTGTCTGAGCTCGCCGTTGACCTTGAGCCAGAGCTTCAGGTTGTGGGGGTCAGGGATTTTCTCCTTGGGCACGAACGCGCTGACCGGGCAGGACGCCGTGAAGCTCTTGGCCAGAGTCCAGGGCAGCCCCTTCTTCTTGCACTCGTCCTGCACGTCCCGGGCGGTCATATCCAGGCACAAGGCATAGCCGCCCACGTAGTCCATGGCCGCGGACTCGGGGACTGCGCGGCAGCGCTTGCCAATCACCACTCCCAGCTCCAGCTCGTGGTGCAGGTTGCCGCTGTACGCGGGCATAAGGATGGGCGAGCCCTCGGGCACATAGGCCGTGGACGGTTTCAAGAACAGCACGGGCTCGCTCAACACCGCGCTGCGCATCTCCCTGACGTGGTCTGCGTAGTTCCTCCCGACGCAGACGATGTTCTTCCCCCACTCCCAGAAGCGGGACAGTGGCCTGGAGGCCGCCATGACTCCAACCAAGTGTTCTGCAGTCACGTGAGCTGGACCAGTCAGCTGACGCCTACGGCACCCCGGAGAGGACCCACTGCCTCGGAACGCCGTTATCCCCCCCCGCCCCCCGCCCCCTAACGACGGCCCGTTCCACCTCGTGATCTGCAGGGTGCCCGGATGGCGCAACGCTCGGCCTCCAGGGAGCTGCTGTGCGGTGCCGGGAAAGAGGCGGAGGCTCGCGGCACAGCTCTGCCTGCCCAGCTCTCGGGCCGCCGCCGCCGCTCCCAGTCCCGTCCCGTGGCCCGCGGCATTCGGGGCTCGGGGAGAAAACGGGTTGAGCACGAGCGCGTTTATTGGCTGGCGGACGGTGAGAAGCGGACGCTAATTGGCTGACGGCGGCGCGAGGCGGACGCTGATTGGCTGCGGCGCGCCGACGCCGGTGTTTTGCGGCCCCGGGCCGCCCGGCCGTCCAGCCCCGCTCCGGTCATGGTGCTGGGCCGCGGGCTGCTCGGCCGCCGGAGCCTCGCCGCGTTGGGAGCCGCCTGCACCCGCCGAGGCCTGGGTGGGTGCGGCGGGGCGGGGCGGGCCGTGGGGCGCCGGCCCTGCGGGGCAGGGAGCGGACAGCGCGGGGCCGTCGGTTGGCGGTCGCTGACGCGGTTTCTGTTGCGCAGGTGCCTGAGGCCGCGCTGCCCAGCCCGAGCGGAGGCGGCGCAGGCGCTGAGGCGGGCGCGGGGCCGCGGGTGCGGAAGGCGCTAGGTAAGCAGGGCCGGGCTTGCGTCCCGCGGCCTCCACACTCGGGCTGGGCCGGCCGCGCTTCTGACGCAGCCAGGGCGTCGCGTCCTGTGCCGGCCGGCGGCGTGGAGAGCCTGGGTGCGGCCCCCGGACGCCCGGCCCACCCCGCACCTGCTGCCTGGCTGCAAGGACCGCGCTCTCGCGGCGCCGCCCGCGGTGGTCGAGCTGCCCGCCCGGCGCCGGAGCCTCCCTGTCTGGGGACCCGGCGTGTCATCCGTCCCGAGGGGCCTGCGAGGCCGGGCCAGGCCAGTTCCCCTGGAGGGTGCGCAGCGCAGGGCACTGGGCGGGCGGAGGCGCAGGCAGGGAGGCGTCCCTGGCAGTTTCCAGATCTCGCCGAAAGCTGTCAAGGCTCCGCAGGGGGTAAAATGTCGCCATTGCTAAGGAAAGAGCAAGGATTTTGAGGTCCTCAGAATTGGAATTTTAGGGACATTCATAAGGGCGCAGGCAGAGAGTTCGAGTGGGACTGTGGGCATCGGCAGGGCGTGCCTGCCGCATTCTAAGGGAGCCCCCTGCGCCAGTATCTGGTGCCACCCAGTTCGAGGAAAGCAAGGTGCTGTGAAACTTCCTGATTTAAAAAAGAAATGCAGTGAGGCACACCTGTCATTCCAGCACTTTGGGAGGCCAAGGCGGTAGGATCGCTTGAGTCCGGGAGTTCCAGACCAGCCTGGGCAACATGGGGAGACCTCATCTCTACAAAAAAAATAAACAAAATCAGCCAAGCGTGGTGACACACGACTGTAGTCTCTGTCACTTTGGAGGCTGAGGCGGGAGGATCGCTTAGGTCCAGGAGGTGAAGGCTGCAGTGACCCGTGATCGCACCATTGGACTGTAGCCTAGGACACAGACTGAGACCATCTCTCTCTCTCTCTCTTTTTTTTTTTTTTTTTTGGTGGGCCAAACTAAACATGTGTCTGAACTTGGTCCAGACCTCCCGAGGCTGCAGGTCCTTGACCTCTGTTTGTACAAAGTATTAAAGTTACAAAACAGTGAGCTGGGAACATTTTCCAGGCAGTGTTGGGCTGAATGATATGGAAAGGGAATAAGGTTTCTGCTGGCGCTGGCACCAGCTGCCTTCTCTTCTCAGAATAAAGGCACTTCCATGGCTTATCAGCTTCTTTAGGAGGTTGTGGTGGTCCCCAGGGGAGGCTGAGCACCCGTTGTGAATGAAGTTTCCTTCACCTGGGCAGTGAATTCACCAAGCTCTGCTCGCTGCAACCTCTGCCTCCCTGACTCAAGCAATTCTTCTGCCTCAGCCTCCTGAGTAGCTCGGACTACAGGCGACCGCCAACATGCCCTGCTAATTTTTGTATTTTTAGTAGAGACAGGGTTTCACCTGTTGGCCAGGCTGGTATCTAACTCCTGACCTCAAATGGTCCGCCTGCCTCGGCCTCCCAAAGTGCTGGGATTCCAGGCGTGAGTCACCGCGCATGGGCAGTATTTTCGTTTGTAATGTTCTGCTGGTATCGACGGAGCTCTTTTCCAGGAGGACACCCCGGCACTCAGGGTGTCCTGTCACAAACCTTCTGCACCCCACCTGCAGCCTCCAGCACCTACACTCTGCTTGCTCTACCCCTTGGGTTGGGATGGTAATGAGGCTAAGGGGAAGGGGAATAGCACAGGAATCTGCTCATACAGAAACGTAGGTATTACGTGCATGAGGAGAAGGGCCTGGAAAAACGCCCAGCTGGCTGTCAGAAGGGTAACTGGCTGTCTTTGTGCAATGATTGAAACTAGAGTTTGGGCAGTTTCCCTGGCTGTGGAAATAACGCTGGATTCTGCATTTAGTTGGGCCCTGCAGACGTGTGTGTCTCTCGGTTGTTGGGTGCTGCCCATTCTGGATCCTTTCTGGGAGAAGTCTTTGCCCTGGCACCTGCCCCAGGATTCCACTGTCCTCTCTCACCTTTTGTGTTTTTTCCCCCATAAAGTGGAACTGAAGGTATTGTCAGGGCCCCCATGTATTTTTAGGTTTAGTAGGAGTTTCATTGCTGAAATACTTCTGCATTGGTCAGCTGACTGGCAGACACTTTTGTCCCTTGGTCACCCACTCCTCCCACCTCCTGGGCCCCTGTGGCAGAGTCCTTTAGGGCAGTTGGATGGTGATTTTGTATTCTCCACAGTGGAATCTGGGGCAGTTGTGGCCAGCTTTCCATCTCAAAGGATGTTGGAAGTAGATGCTTGGTGCTGGAAAGAAAAATCAGCACTGAGACAAAGGATCTTTCAGCAATGCAGTTTTTACTTCCTGGACTGCAGGAAGAGTACCCTCACTAGCCATGTTACCACAAGAGTACAGTGAACAAAGGAAAACACACTCATTTATCCCTTACGCATTTGGGGTTGTCGTTATTTCTGTGTCTGATCTCTGTTGGCTGGAGTCAGACCTCACAATTTAAACTAAAACCCAATTGGCTAACAACTTAAAACTTTTCTGAACAGGTAAAAGCAATGGAGAGCAGGGACACGCCTGTGAGCACGTCCAGCACAGAGATCCTGGTTAAAGTACAAGGACATAGAATTTACTATGTGCCTGTAAGCATGGCGTGTCTAACAGCTACATAGGATAGGGTGTAACAAAGTTATTAGCACACTTATTCTTTAACAGGAAAGGCATCTTTAAAAAGGAAGTTTTCTACTTCCCACAAAACTGCTGATTTTTGTGCGTTATCTGCATCTCACATTCCTGCTGTTCAAGAGCAAGTATTTGTTTCTTTTTTTTCTTTTTTCTTTTCTTTTTTTTGAGACAGAGTTTCCCTCTGTCACCCAGGCTAGAGTACAGTGGGGTAATCTTGGCTTACTGCAACCTCCACCTCCCGGGTTCAAGCGATTCTCCTGCCTCAGCCTCCTGTCATGCATTGGTTCTGTCTGGCTAGAGGCTGAGAATGGCTGTGAGTAACTGCATAGAACACGGGCTGGTTTAGTTAGTGGTGGCAGCACAGCTAGCTGGAGGGCAGATGGCCAGGCTGCGGCACCTCCAGTCTGCATTCCTTCCTTCACGTTCTGTCCCTGAGTCCGGGGTGTGCATACCCTAGAGCTGGCAGGAGTCATGCCAGACAGTGGTTTGTATCACAGCCACAAGCTGGCCATCCTGTCCTTTTAGAGCTCTCAAAAAAGAAAATACAGATCATAAGTCTCAAACAGTTGATTTCCATGAATGTGAGCATGAGTCAGTTTCTGTGTTTTCTTTGGGGACATACGAAGTTATTCCTTTCAGTTCTTTTGTTTTTTAAGGAACAGGATCTTACTCTGTCACCTAGGCTGGAGTGCAGTGGCACAGTCATAGCTCACTGTAGCCTCAAACTCCCAGGCTCAGGTGATCCTCTTGCCGCAGCCTCCGGAGTAGCAGGGACTACAGGCATGCACCACCATGGCTGGGTAATTTTTAAATTTGTAGAGACCAGGTGTTGCTGTGTTGCCCAGGCTGGTCTTAAACTCCTGCCCTCAAGCCGTCCTTCCACCTCAGTCTCTTAAAGCACTGAGATTCCCGGCAAGAACCAGCGCATCTAGCCAGGGTATTTCCTTTTGGAGGAACTTAGAAAGGCTGGGAAGCACTGTGGCTTGTCTGTCCTGCCGTGGAGGGCCTGGTGCAGACGCCAGCTGAGTTGTGCTGTGTCTGCAGGTCCAGCCTTGCTGGGAGTTCTCCACCACACAGACTTGCGGAAGAGTCTGACCGTGGACGAGGGCACCATGAAGGTGGAGGTGCTGCCTGCCCTGACCGACAACTACATGTACCTGGTCATTGATGACGAGACCAAGGAGGCTGCCATCGTGGACCCAGTGCAGCCCCAGAAGGTGTGCATGGCTGTGCCTGGCTCTCCCTGCCCTCACCCCCGATGGGCTTCCTAACCGCAGTGTCCTTGCAGCTCTCCCTCAGCTAAATGGAAATCAGTCTCTTTGTTTCTGAAAAACTAGTCTCCAGCCACTGTTAACCAAGAAGGGCGGAGGCAAGAGGCAGTGACACAGAAAACGCTGTGCTGTTAAATCCCGGGCATGTGACTCTTCCCAGAGGCTTTCTGCCCCTCAGTGCTGCCTCTGGGGGTGATGCCCTCATAGCTGGAGGGGCTTGGAGCAGTAGTGGGTGGTTCTGAGAGTGCCAATCTGAGTGGGAAGAAGCTGCTTTCAGCTGCTCTCCTGGAGCAGGGCGAGCAGGCAGCGTCAGGACGGGCCACAGTAGTGGCCCCTCCTGTGCATCCTGGGTTCCTCTGGGCACCCCACCGTGGAGGCTGGCGAGCCAGGCCTGGGAATGTGATGGGCCTTTGTCCTGCCCCGGTGTTGCTGCAGGTCGTGGAGGAGGCGAGAAAGCACGGGGTGAGGCTGACCACGGTGCTCACCACCCATCACCACTGGTAAGTGCCCATGCCACAGGGCCCGAGTATCTCCTGGGGGTGTGGGACCAGGCTCACTTCTTGCCCTGGTGGGTTCAGGGCCTGTCTTCCCCCATGGCTATGTCTGCTTTGTGAGGACAGACCCCCAACAGGCTTTTGAGAAAGACCATGGCCCCCGAGTGGCAGGTCTGGTGCTGCAGTGATTCTGAGGCCCCATGGCCTGTGGGGTGAGGGGAGAAGGCTGCAGCCTTAGCCTCAGGCCTCAACCCCCTGCTGTCTCTGGAGCCCCCCTGGCTTGTGCCCTGGCACATGGACCTGAATGTCAGGGAGTAAATGAGTCTAGGGGTGAGTGGAGGTTTCTTAAAGCAGCCGGCCGGGCACCGTGGTGTTGGGATTGTAATCCCAGCACTTTGGGAGGCGGAGGTGGGCGGATCACTTGAGGTCAGGACCAGCCTGGCCAACATGGCGAAACCTTGTCTCTACTAAAAATACAAAAAATAGCCGAGCATGGTGGCACATGCCTATAATCTCAGCTACTCAGGAGGCTGAGGCAGGAGAATCACTTGAATCCTGGAGGTGGAGGTTGCAGTGAGCCGAGATCACGCCATTGTGCTCCAGCCTGGGTGACAGAGCCAGACTCTTCCTGGAGGCTTTCTTTTTTTATTATTATTTCTCAAAAAAAAAAATAGCCATATCTGGAGAGTTTGAAAATCTTTAAAAACTAAAGGATGAATAAAGTGCCCTGTCGGGTTCCAGGGTGGGCGCTGCCGGCTCAAGGCTCTTGCTCGGCTTTTGAAAATTTTCAAGGCTCCTCAAAGCTAGGAAAGTGTTCATTTGGCTCTCACTTCTGTTTGCCAAGCAAGCGCGCAAGAGCAGCTGGCACCTTTCTCCTGAGCCAAGACCCGTCTGGCACTGTCCTACGGCCTCCAAGCTGTGGCTTCCCGAGCCTCTGTCTCCGGGTGAAAGGAGGCCTTTTGTCCTGTCCTCGGTGGTGGGATTGCTGTGCTGGTGGCTTGGCCAGGCTTTGATGGAAGCGTCACGGTTTACACGCAGCTGCACTGAGGCCTGGAGAGTTTCAGGCTCTGTGCCTTGGGCCCCAAGAGCCTCTGCAGGATCATCGGTGGTATCTATGCAGGGACCTGGGTGTGAGGGGCGGTGCCTGCAGCCTCCCTGGCCCTTGGCCTGTGTGGCTGAGCTGCTGTCTCCCAGCACATTCGCCTGCCTGTCGTGTGAGGCCCCTGCTGCCACCATGCCTCCTCCTGGGGACCCTGGTGGTGGCCTCCGCGTAGCTGCTTGGCACATCACAACTTGCTGCAGCTCACTGCCTCCCCGGCGTCGCTGCAGACGTCTCTTTCTAACACTGTAGTGCTTTTGAGTTCACCCGGCCCCTGTGACGTTCATGCCGGAGCATGAAGTCCTAAGTCAGGCTCTAGCTTCAGCGGGATGGTTTGCTTCTCTGTGGTGAGTGGTGATGGGCGGACCGAGGCCTGTGTGCCACACCCTCCTGAAGGACAGGAGGGGCAGAGGGCTGTGGCCTCCACTCCACCCTGTTATCTTGGGGCCCAGCGGTGCCCAGGCAGGCAGTTTCTGGTGTGGTCGCTGGAGTTTCCTTGGGAGGCACATGAAGGAGTCTGTAGGGGACATGGAGTGAGGCCAAGCCAGTTGCTCCCTGGCGCTGGGAGAGCTTGGGCCTTACGCTTGAAATGAAGCCCGGTCGGCAGGTGCGGGATCCTCACGGCCCCACCCTGCATCAGGGCTCTGCAGCCTACATGAGGGATTCTAGCCCAGGTGAGGCCCAGGAAGGGCCCCTTCGATTGCCTCTTTCTGAAATGCAGGTCAGGCAGGCTCCCCTGGGGAAACCTGGGCTCGAAGGAGGCTCCTCCATCCTGTGAGCATTAGGAGGCCTGGAGCTGGCCCAGTCTGGCCTCCCCTGCAGACAGACCGCCTTTAGGGCCAGCCGCTCATCCCAGACACGCCCCAGGCAATTCCTACGCTGAGCACTTTGATCTTCTGCCAGTGGGGTGGGTCCCAAACTGGGCTGCACATGAGAATCACCTGGGGGCTTTCAAAAATCCCACCCCAGGCCACTCCCCAGACCTATTGCACTAGGACTCGGGTGGGAGCCAGGTGGTGCTTCGTAAAGACATCCAGGTGGTAACCCCACGCCCTGGCGCTTGGAACCCTGGCCACGGGATCATCCAGGTGTCTGTGATTTGCTTCCTCGGCTCCAAACACAGCCATAGGCAGGGCCGCAGGGAGCTTCGCTTGGGAGCGAGTGTCTGGTCAGCGGATCCAGTGATGGCCAAGCAGCAAATTTTCTGGGTTGCAAGATGTATGTTTCTTTGAGAAACATCCAGTGCAAAATAGGAATCCTGTTTGGCCAGGGTTTAAGAGCAGCAGGCAACCCTCGGCTCAGCAGGCAGCCCAGGTCTCCTGTTTGACTTCCAGGGACCACGCTGGCGGGAATGAGAAACTGGTGAAGCTGGAACCAGGGCTGAAGGTGTACGGCGGTGACGACCGTATCGGGGCCCTGACTCACAAGGTCACTCACCTGTCCACGCTGCAGGTGAGGAGTGAGCCCTGGCAGTGGCGGTGTTCCAGCGAGGCCCTGCCAGGAGCAGGGGACCGTCCCCATGTCCTCTCTGCTCCCTCATCCCAGTGACCCAGGAGGGCTCTCGGCGGTCCTCTGTGGCAGTGTGGACGGTGTTCGTTGTCTTGGCACAAGAAGAGGAGTGTGCAGAGCATGGCTGTGTGTGGGGCTGGGAAGCAGGGCTCTGTGACCCTGGGGAGTGGGCCGTGTGGGCGAGGTCACGTGCTAGACTCACGGCCCAGCGGGAGGGTGTCGTTGCCTTAGGAGCCTCCTTGCGCACAGCACACAGGTGGGGGACAGATGGGGATAGAGGAAAACAAAAGGCCAAGCGTGGAAAGGAAAGCTGTCTTTAGCCAGATGCTGCGTGTGGATTCGGCCCAGTTTTGAAGAGATAACAGAACAAGCCACTTGGCTTTTTACATGCAAGTGCTGAGGTTCCAGGGGGGCGCACCCGTGGAGTGAGTGAGTTCCACAGCCCCGTGACTGGGAGCACCTGCCCCACCTTTGTGGGCATATCCTCCGGAGCTGAGGAGGGCCCGGGCTGCATGGTGACCCCGGGAGACGCTCTCTAGGGTGTCTGGGAGGTACACGCGGTCACCTGCTTTGTTTAAGGTGGGGTCTCTCAACGTCAAATGCCTGTCGACACCGTGCCATACTTCAGGACACATCTGTTACTTTGTGACCAAGCCCGGTGGCTCGCAGCCTCCAGCTGTGTTCACAGGTGCGTGTTGAGGTGGGGGTGGGGACAGGGGTTCTTCGTGAAGACCCTTTGTCTCCTGCCAGGCAGGCTTACGGGGGCAGCTTCGTGGCCTTCTGTTGCCCTGGTGTGAGGGGCCCACAGGGGGTGGAGCCTGGGGCTCAGCCTCAGACACATCCAGGAGGTGGGGTGTCCTGTTTCCTCCCACAGTGGGTTTGGATCGTGGTCTAGAAGGAAGTTCTGCCTGCAGCAAGGTCTGTGCTGGCGGAGACTGTTGGAGGCAGCTGGGGTCCTGGCGGGTTTCACGGGACGGAGTCAGTTTCTTCCCGCAGGGCGCAGGGAGCTCAGCCCTGGAGCCCCTGTGTTCCGCAGTGCCATAGTGTGGATGAGGGCACCTGTGCCGGTCTAGGGGCACTGCCTGCCTCCTGGAGTTGTCACAGACCTGTAGGAGCCGCCTCTGGAGGTCATATGTCTGGGGGACAGCCCCACTGTAGGCCAGCCCCTCTATGGCTGTGGCCCCTGTGGGAAGGCCATGTGGTGGCTGCTGGAGGTGGGGGCTGCCTCCTGTGCCTGTCCCCCAACTGGCCTCACAGTGTGGGGTTTCACTTGGTATCTGTGGCGGGAGGAGGTGGCACAGCTCCATGGAGCAGGAGCCGCAGGCCCCAAGGTCGCCTCCTGCCTGCTCTGCCCTTCCCTACCTCTGGGGTCTCCATGGCCTCTTGCTTGACCTCAGACTCAAGGTCTGGGGCCCTTTGGGGGAACAGGTCTTGTCCTACCATCCCGTCCCATCTCTCATGCCCAGGAGGGCCCAGGGGGACTTGTGGCCTTGGCCTGTGCCCAGCACCACTGCATGCTTCTCTGCCCTGGACGGTAAGGAGAAGTGGGGCAGCCTCTGCTATGCTGGGCGCTGAGCACACTCCTCTCAGGGCAACAGCCCTGCCCCTGAGGCCAGCGAGCCAAGGATGGCCGTGAAGCAGCAAGAGGAGGGCAGAGGCTGGGGTGGGGACACAGTCCTGAGGCTGAGGCAGGAAGGAGCCTGGGTGCTTGAGGGTGGGGTGTGCCTGATGTACCCGGCATTGTGGGCTTCGTCCCCTGCAGTGCGTGAGAGGTGCTCTTGGTCAGCTCAGGCAGGGCGGTGAGACCTTGGTCACAGGGTGGCAGTGGCTGCTGGGGTCAAGGGAAGATGGAGGCCAGGCAGGAGCCTGAGAGGGGCTGCTGGGTGTGTGGGGGAGGGCTGGGATTGTGAGGGTCTCACAGCCACCACTGGTGGGACTGGGGGCAGTGAGGGAAGAGTGACTTGGGTTTCGGGTCTGCATGGCCAGTCGGGTGGTCGTCAGGTGGTCAGCGCCGTCCGCTGAGGCTTGGAAGGAGGTGTGGGAGCTGCAGTGCGGGCTCTGCGTGGAGCGAGCCTGTGGGAGTAGGGCAGCTGGGGCCAGAGGGCAGCCAGGGCTCGGGGCCTGGGCCTTGCCGGTGAGTGTCACCCTGCTTCTGGCCCCTCCTGAGTCCCAGTCACTGGCCTAGAGTGGCCCCCACCTCGTGGCTGTATTTGTTTCCAGGTGACACCTTGTTTGTGGCTGGCTGTGGGAAGTTCTATGAAGGGACTGCGGATGAGATGTGCAAAGCTCTGCTGGAGGTTCTGGGCCGGCTCCCCCCGGACACAGTAGGCAGCGCCTCCCCACGGGCCGGGGTGTGGGGGCCTCACCCAGCCTGCCTGGCAGGAGACAAAGGGTCTCCCTCCTGGCACCCACTCACCGGACACATCCCCAGGCGTCCTTGTCCCATCCCTGAGGACTTCCACAGGTGGCAACAGCCTTCCGAGCTCACCTGTCGCCTCTCTCCTCAGAGAGTTTACTGTGGCCACGAGTACACCATCAACAACCTCAAGTTCGCACGCCATGTGGAGCCTGGCAACGCCGCCATCCAGGAGAAGCTGGCCTGGGCCAAGGTGAGTGGGGCCTTCCTGGCGCAGTGTGTTCCCGTGGGCTGCGCAGGGCCACTGTGCACAGTGGGGTTGCCAGAGTAAGTAGACACTCGCGCCTCCGAGGCCAGAGAGTAGGCCTGGGATTCAGGCCAGTGTGGCCAGGCTTGCCCTTGACAGCGAGCCCCAGGGGTTCTGTTGAGATCCCTCTGCCTCGGAGGATCCTGAGTGGGCTTCAGAAGCTGCCATGTCTGACAAGTGCCGGGCCTGTTGCCCACCGTGAGCAGTAGGGTCAGGCTGGCACCACGTGGCTCTGCTGGCTCCCCAGGCCACGGAAGGTGGCTCTGTGTCCAAAGGACTCTTGTCTCCACGAAGGCCCCACGTGAGCCTCCATGGCATAGCTCAGGCCAGCCGGGCCAAAGACTGGCAGGAGCAGGACAGGGTTCTCCAGGCTTGTGTTCCCAAATTCACCGGAAACGGTGTCAGGACTGTGTGTGCCTGGGTGGTCGCAAACGTGGCCTCCCTCTGCTGAGTGGAGTGAGAGTCGCTGCCTCAGACAGGTTTGTTTTAAGTAAATCATCTGTTTCTGTTGAGCATCTTTTTCTATGTCTTGGAGTGGAGGATTACGTTATTTTACAATATTTACTCATAAAAATCCAAACTTTAAATCAGATGAATCATAAATATTCATCTTTTTTTTTTTTCTTTTTTTTGAGATGGAGGCTCACTCTGTCATCCAGGCTGGAGTGCAGTGGCGCAAACTCAGCTCACTGCAACCTCTGTCTCCCAGGTTCAGGAAATTCTCCCTGCCTCAGCCTCCCGAGTAGCTGGGATTACGGGCACCTGCCACCTGTATTTTTGTATTTTTTAGTAGAGACAGGGTTTCACCATGTTGGCCAGGCTGGTCTTGAACTTCTGACTTCAGGTGATCCGCCCGCCTTGCCCTCTCCAAGTGCTGGGATGACAGGCGTGAGCCACCGCGCCCGGCCAGTGAGTGTGTTTTGAGTGGACAGGTTGCAGATTGAGGAATGTTGGTGATGTTTGCCCCATGTAATCCCCTCCACAGTCAAGACAGAGAATTTTCCACTGCCCCAGAGGCTCCCATGCCCCTCCCATATGGCATTCCTGCCAGCTGTTGCTCTGCTCTGACTTCAGGTCACTTTATTTTTTTTTTCCTGAGATGGAGTCTTGCTCTGTCTCCCAGGCTGGAGTGCAGTTGTGTGATCTTGGCGTACTGCGACCTCTGACTCCTGGGTTCAAGTGATTCTCCTGCCTCAGCCTCTTGAGTAACTGGGACTACAGGTGTGCACCACCATGCCTGGCTAATTTTTGTACTTTTAGTAGAGATGGAGTTGCACTATGTTGGCCAGGCTGGTCTCGAACTCCTGACCTTGTGATCTGCCCACCTTGGCCTCACAAAGTGGTGGGATTACAGGCGTAAGCCACCGCGCTCGGCCTTTCAGCTCACTTTGTAGAGTTTCCCGTAAACAGAAGCACGTGACTCCGTCCTCTCTGTGGCATTCTTGGCCCCGCTGATGTTGGTGAGATTCAGCCATGCTCTTTGCTTCTGAGTAGCACATCATGTGGAAATGCTGCAACTGCTTTATCCATTTGTCTGTCTCCAGTTTTTTTTGCTATTTGAATAAAGCTGCTATGAACATTGTGTGCAAGTCTTTTTGTGAACATGTTTTTATTGCTCTTGGGTACCTACCTAAGAGTGGAATTGCTGTGTTGTGTGGTTAAATGTATGAAATGTTTTCCAAAATGGTTGTCCCGTTTGGCGGTCCCACCAGCAATGCATGAGTTCTGGGGGCTCCACACTGCGCCAGCCACCGCTGGGGCTGTCGGTCTCTTTAATGTTTGCCATTCTAACGTGTGTGGTGGCGTCTCACTGCTTTTCAAATGCGTGTTTCCCCATGACTAATGGGCTTGACCGTCTTCTCGTGTGTGTGGGCCTTTGCATGCCTTCTGTTGCGGAGTTTATGTTCAGTCTTTTGTCCACTGAAAATACTGGGTTTGGCCTGTCAGGTTGCTCTTCTAAGAGTTTCTCACATCATCTGGAAACAAGTCTTGGTGAGATTTATGTAAAAAATTTTTCTCTCCCAGTTCATGACTTGCCTTTTCATTTTCTTAACACTATCTTTGGAAAATAGTTTATAGTTTTGGTAAAGTTCAGTTTATTCATTTTTTTCTTTTGCTGTTTTTTGAGACAGAGTCTCACTGGTCTGTCGCCAGGGTGGAGTGCAATGGCGCGATCTTGGCTTAGGTCAGTCTCCGCTTCCCAGGTTCAAGGGATTCTCCTGCCTCAGCCTCCCCAGTAGCTGGGGTTACAGGTGCCCACCACCGCACCCAGCTAATGCTTTTTTGTATTTTTAGTAGAGATGGGGTTTCACCATGTTGGCCTCAATCTCCCAACCTCGTGATCTGCCCACCTCAGCCTCCCAAAGTGCTGGGATTACAGGCGTGAGCCAACTCACTCAGCCTACTCATTTTTTCTTTCATGTTTTTTGTGCTCTAAGAAATCTTTGCATACCCGTAGCTCACAAAGACTTTCTCCTGTGTTTCTTCCTAGAAGTTTCTCAAAGTCTTCGCTTTTATGTTCACGTAAAATTTAAAGTGCTCCCTTTCAAGATGGCGTTTGCGTGAGGTGTGAGCTGAGGGTAGAGGTTCACCTTCCCGCAGTGAGATCCCGACTGTTCAGCACTCTCTGTTGAAGGACGGTCCTTTCCTGCCTGGATTGCCTTGGCACCTCTCTGCAAAGCATGGACCGTCCATGCTCGAGTCTCCTTCTGGGCTGTGCTCTGTTGTGCTGGTCTGTGTGACTTGTCCGGTGTCCCAGCACAGCATCCTGAGTCCTGACGTCGGGAGTGTAAATCCTCCAGTGTTCTTGTTCAAAACAGTTTTAGTTGTTTCAAGCCTTTTGCATTTCCATTTTTAGAATCATCTTGTGAGTTTCTACCAAAAAAGCTGGCTTGGCTTTTGATTGGGGCTGTTGCGATAACTGATGTGGGGAGAACTGAGATCTCAACACTGGGTGTTTCTGTGAGCTTTCCACGTATTGAGGTCTTCAGCGTTTCTCGGCAGTGTTTTGGAATTTTCGTGTTCAAGGTCTTGCACGTGTGAGTAAATGGATCACTGCGCACTTGGTCGTGATTCTTTGTTGATACTAGTTAGAAATACAGTGGACGTCCATTTTAACTTCCTGGGTGTCTTAGTCGGTGTGGGGTTGCTATAAAGGAATACTTGAGGCTGGGTAATTGATAAAAGGAGGTTTATGTGGCTCATGCCTCTGCAGGCTGTGTAAGGAGATGGCCTGGGCGTCCACACATGGTGAGGCCTCAGGCTGCTTCCAGTCATGGCTGAAGGGGAAAGGAGCTGGTGGGTGTGAAGCATGTGGCCAGAGCGGGTGAGAGAGAAGAGGAGAGGGAGTGGGAGAGAAGAGGAGAGGGGGTGGGAGGGCAGAGGCACCAGGTTCTTTTAAACAAGCAGATCCTGTGGGAACTAACAGCAAAAACTCACTCACACTTGGCCGAGGGCACCAAGCCTTTCACAAGGGATTCTCCCCGTGATCCAAGCACCTCCATTCAGCCCCACCCACGCGATGGGGATCAGATCTCAGCATGCATTTGGAGGGACGGACCTCCGAGGCACAGCACTGTGCAGATCCCCAGGAGAGGAGTGGCCGGGCTGGACCCGTGAAGAAGCTCCCAGACTCTCCTTTCTCAGTGCTTGTGGTGTTTGCATCCTGCCAGGAAGGCGTGGGAGCACCAGCTGTTCGGCATACTCCTGCCACCTCCTGGCGACATGGGGTTTTGGAAGGAGGTGCTGGAGCCCAGTCCGGCCTCTTGTCTTCTCAGCAGTATCTTTTGAGCAAACATTTGTCATTTTGAGGAAGTCCAATAGATTATTTTATGGTTCATTCTTTTTTGTCTTCCATCCCAAGGTCAAAAAAACTTACTCCAGTATTTTGTTTTTGAAAATTGTATCGTTCTTAAATTTAGGTCAGTGTGAACCCCTCCCCCTCCCCAATGTCTGGTGGATCTGTGATGATATTCCTGCTTTCATTCCTGATATTGACAGTTTGTGTACTTTTTATCAGTCGTGTTAATTTTGTTGGTTTTTTTTTTTTTTTGAGATGGTGTTTCACTCTTGTTGCCCAGGCTGGAGTGCGGTGGCATCATCTCGGCTCACCTCCTGGGTTCAAGTGATTCTCCTGCCTCAGCTTCCTGAGTAGCTGGTATGACAGGCACCCACCACCATGCCCGGCTAATTTTTGTATTTTTAGTTGCAGTGGGTTTCTCCATGTTGGTCAGACTGGTCTTGAACTCCTGACCTCAGGTGATCTTCCTGCCTTAGCCTTCTAAAGTGCTAGGATTACAGGCACAAGCCACCACACCTGGCCTAATTTTTTTTTTTTTTTTTAGATGAAATCTGGCTCTGTCACCCAGGCTGGAATGCATGGGTAATTTTTGTATTTTTAGTAGAGACAGGGTTTTACCATGTTGGTCAGGCTGGTCTCGAACTCCTGACCTCAGGTGTTTGATCCACCTGCCTCAGCTTCCCAGTGTGCTGGGATTATAGGCATGAGCCACTGTGCCTGACCTTTTTTTTTTTTTTTTGATAGAGTTTCACTCTTGTTGCCCAGGCTGCAGTGCAGTGGTGCAAACTTGTCTCACTGCAACCTCTGCCTCCCGGGTTCAAGTGGGAGGGTGATTCTCAGGTGGGTCCTGCCTCAGCCCTCCCCAGTAGCTAATTTTATATTTTTAGTAGAGATGGGGTTTCTCCATTTCGGTCAGGCTGGTCTTGAACTCCCAACCTCACATGATCCGTGCCTTGGCCTCCCAAAGTGCTGTGATTACCAGAATGAGCCACCGTGCCCGGCCTCTTTGTTTAGGGGGTGAGGCAGCATCTCATTCTGCCGTCCAGGCTGGAGTGTGGAGTGGCACAATCTCGGCTCACTGCAACCTCTGCCTTTGTCTCGTAGCTGGGACTACAGGCCTGTGCCACTGTGCCTGGATAATTTTCTGTGCTTTTGGTAGAGACTAGGTTTCACCGTGTCACCTAAGCTGTTGTTGAACTCCTGTGATCCTCCTGCCTCGGACTCCCAAAGTACTGGGATTACAGGCGTGAGCCACCATGCCCAGCTTGTCATTCTTTTTAATAGGTGTAAAATACACCATTGTGTGGGTGCCACCCGTAATCATTTTACCAATCTCAATAGGAAGGACATGGAGAGTTTTCAACTCCTTTTGGACCCTGGAGTTCAGAACCCACAGGAGGTGTAGCTCTTCTGAGCTGTGCTGCAAGGACTGACTTTTTTGGGGGGGGGGGAGGGGGGGGCAGAGTCTTGCTGTGTCGCCAAGCTGGAGTGCAGTGGTGCGATCTTGGCTCACTGCAGCCTCCACTGCCTGGGTTCAAGCAATTCCCATGCCTCAGCCTCCCGAGTAGCTGGGACTACAGGTGCCTACCACCATGCCCGGCTAATTTTTTGTATTTTACTAGAGATGGGGTTTCACCATGTTGGCCAGGCTGGTCTCGATCTCCTTAACTTGTGATCCACCTGCCTTGGCCTTCCAAAGTGTTGGGATTATAGGCATGAACCACCATGCCTGGCTTTTTTTTTTTTTGAGATGGAGTCTTATTTACCCAGGTGCAGTGCAGTGGCGTGATCTCGGCTCACTGTAACCTCTGCCTCCCGGGTTTTCAAGCAATTCTCCTGCCTCAGCCTCCGGAGTAGCTGGGATTTCACACGCACACTGCCATGCCTGGCTGATTTTTTGTATTTTATTAGAGACAGGGTTTCACCACATTGCCTAGGCTGGTTTCGAACTCCTCAGCTCAGGCAATCCACCCGCCTTGGCCTCCCAAAGTGTTAGGACCTTATTTATGTCTTCTTTTATGTGTTTAAATTTCTGCTTGCTTTGTACTTCATAGGAAAAATAGTTACTACATTAAAACTCGTTTTAGACCAGGTGCGGTGGCTAACACCTGTAATCACAACACTTTGGGAGGCTGAGGTGTCGGATCACCTGAGGTTGGGAATTTGAGACCAGCCTGACCAACATGGAGAAACCCTGTCTCTACTAAAAAAAATACAAAAAATTAGCTGGGTGTGGTGCCGGGTGCCTGTAATCCCAGCTACTTGGGAGGTTGAGCCAGGAGAATCACTTGAATCTGGAAGGCAGAGGTTGCAGTGAGCAGAGGCAACAGAATAAGATTCTGTCTGAAAACAAAACAAAAACCCTCTTTTTAATAGGTAACCCGAAAGGTTATAACAGTTTGCAATGCCTGTTTTAAAAGTATTAACTTTTCTTCCTTCATAGGAGGTGGAAGGAGATTTCTTAGGCATGAGAATATTGGTGGGAACAGGGAATACTATGAAACATTCTTGGGTTCTTTTCGCCAGAAGGAAGAACAGATTAGTTTGAACCCTTGATCTTGGCATCACCAGACCCCACTCGGTGCCCCTCTACCGGCCGAAGAGTCAGTCCTTGACCTCACTGCCCACAGCGGGTGGGGACCTTCGGGGGTGAGGCCACGGTGGTCCCGAGCCTGTGCGTGGCGCTGGCAGCTTGTCGGAGCTCTGCCCTGAGGCCCTCTTGGTGAGGCGGTGGTAGAAAGGCTGGGGCTGCCTGGAGACCCCGCTGTTGCCACCCTGTCTTTTTTTGCTAATTGTTGGCCACATGGCTGGGTTTGCATTCTCCTCCACCCCACACCCCACACCTCCCCATACCCCGTCTGCCCTGGTCAGTGTTGCTCAGGAGGGAGACCATCTCCATCTTGAGTGGAGGTGACAAGCTGCCTGCCTGTGGGGGCTCAGGTGGCCTGCTCCCCTGGGGGAGGGAGCCCTGCCCTGCCATGCCCAGGAAGGTCCCCTGGTGCTGGTCAGCGTGCCCTGCCTCCCTGTGCTTAGAGGATGCAGCTGTGGTGGTTTTCCTACCTGTGTCTCCTGCATTTTTGTCTGTGACTACCTCCGTAACTGAAATGTGAACTTCACCTGAATGAAAAGGAAGCTCCGTCTCTGTCGTCCTCTCTAGGACAGCAAGGGAAGGAGGGGTGTGCAGCTAACCCTGGATGTTGGCCTCTTCTCCTTCGCACAGACGGACCCGCTGGGCTCTGCTCACTTTGCCTTCTCAGTTGGGCGGTGTTCTGAGGTGACCAGCAGGTGTTCTGAAGCATCCTTTTTGAGCTGTGGTCTCGCCGTCACCCAGGCTGGAGTGCAGTAGCACCATCTTGGCTCACTGTGGCCTCGACCTGTGCTCAAGCGATCCTCCTACCTCAGCACCCTGAGTGGCTGCGACCACAGGCACCTGCCACCACACCCAGCTGATTTTTTGTATTTTTAGTAGAGATGGGATCTCGCCATCTTGTCCAGGCTAGTCTCAGACTCCTGGGCTCAAGTGATCTGTCCGTCTCAGCCTCCCAAAGTGCAGGGATCACAGGTGTGAGCCACCGCGCCCAGCCTTCCATCATCTTGTGAAATCCCCATGATACAGTGGCGTGTTTCTTTTACAGGAGAAATACAGCATCGGGGAACCCACGGTGCCATCCACCCTGGCAGAGGAGTTCACCTACAACCCCTTCATGAGAGTGAGGTGAGGGCAGGGGGCAGTCCCAGTCCTGAGCACACAGCCCAGGCGCGTCTCAGAGCCCAGATGGCTGAGGCTGCCCTGTGCAGCTGCAGAGTCTGAGCACTTTTCTTCTGGGGGCAGGGGGGGCCTTTCCTGGCACCTTGGCCAGGGCCTGGGTTCTTTTGGACCCTGGAGTTCAGAACCTGTTGGAGGGGGGAGTGGCTGCCGCCTCCCCATCCTCCGTGTCCTCCCAGGGCTGGGCTGAACCAGCACACGCTGTGCCCCCGCCATTGGGGGGCATCCCCTGCAGCGGCCCTGGCTCCTTGGGAGGGCGGTGGGCCCGTTGCTCCCCCAGCCCGCAGTGTGCTGCTGGCCTCCGCAGGGAGAAGACAGTGCAGCAGCACGTGGGCGAGACGGACCCTGTGACCACCATGCGGGCCGTGCGCAGGGAGAAGGACCAGTTCAAGGTGCCCCGGGACTGAGGCCACCCTGCACCGTCAGAGCATTAGGGGATTAGGCTCTCTTAGGTAACTGGCTTTCCTGCTGCTGATGCAGGAAATTCAGTCTTGATTTAACCTTAATTTCACAGCTCTTGGCTTGTGTTACCGAATGTTCTAATGCATATTTATAAATTTAAAAGTATTTATTCCCATAACTTGCACTTGCAGACTGTTGTCCTCCGGCCTTTAGCCCTCTCTGTGGGCCTTCTTCCTCCTCCCCCATGAGCCACTGTAGTCCTCCTACCCACAATTCAGGTCAGGACCCTGGGAGGGTTCTCTCTCCCTGGGTTTCCTGGCTTTGCAGGAGGGGTACACTGGCGATGCCCTGGGGTTCTTCCTCTTCCCCTTTCCCACTGCCCCCTGCCCCGTCCACCCAAGGAATTGACACCTTTCTGGATCCCAGGTCACTATCACAATCTATGTTGACATGGGATGAGGGGATTCTCGGGCCCTGTGAGGGCAGAACCCCATCCCCCCAGTGCCAAGGGCGCTCCAGCACTGCTGCCATCCTGGGTTGGGGAAGGCCGCTTGGTGTTTGTGCCCAAAGCAGACAGTGGGAGGTCCTCTCCACGTCCCCTGCCCACGCCTGGGGGCTCTGGTTCAGAGCTGGTGTGGCTGCACCTGTGCTGTCTCCTGTCCTGAGCTCCCAGCGTGGGGTGGCCGGGGCTGCAGGAGCTTCTGCCACTTGGCAGTGTGGCGCCGGTTTCATGGTTGTCCCCTCGAAGGCTGCCCTTGCAGGCCATCCTGGGAATCCCGAGCATTGGGACAGCACACTGCCTTGTGTCACCCAAGACTCCTGTCTGTGGCATGAGCCGGTGTCCTAGCTCTGGCCCTGGCTCGGCGCTGATGGGACCGTCACAGCCCTTGCTGTGGTCGGCACCTTTGCAGCCTGTGCTTGTGGTCTGATCTGCTCAAGCTCCTGGCAGAGAGAGCTGGCTGTATCTTCCTCTTGGAGGCAGCCAGATCCCGAGCCCTCCAGGCAGCGCCCCTGCCTCTGCGTGACAAACCACACATCACGCTCTGCGGAAGCAGCCACCTAGGAGGTGCCCTTGGCCTGTGACCCTAGGAGAGCTGGGTGGGTGGCCACATGTCATGCCCAGACACGAGGCTCTGGCTGTGCCTGGGGACAGAGGGTATCCGTGGGAAGGACAGGAAGAGGCAGCCCTCCAGCAGCCACACTGGGAGGTGGGGCAGGGGTGCAGGATGGAGGGATTGTAACTTGGTGGGAGGGGCACGGGGGGGGGGGGGGGGGGCGGCGGCGCCGGCCCCGCCCGCCGCCCGGCGGCCCCGGCGGCGCGGGCCCGGCCCGCCCGCCCCAGTCCCCCTCCCACCAAGTTACAAGCCCTCCATCCTGCACCCCTGCCCCACCTCCCAGTGTGGCTGCTGGAGGGCTGCCTCTTCCTGTCCTTCCCA